>JAUESO010000045.1:225000-318342 GCA_030914385.1 Drosophila antonietae | reverse complement strand
ATATTTCAAATCATTTGAAGAGGGTCCGACGAAATTGACGCCATTGCCACTGCCACCAGACATAAGGGTACTGTTGTTGGAGCCAACAACCATGCCGGGATGTCCTTGGCCCGACAATTGTACCTGTACCCCTGGTAGTGGTCCGTGCATGCCTACTTGACTTGGACACATACCGCCAGGCATGGACTTTATGTGTTGCTGCTGACCTTTTGGTTGATTTTGTTGCTGTTGTTGTTGTTGCTGCTGTTGCTGTTGTTGCTGGGCTGACCCAAACATTGCTGGGGAATTACAATTACCGCCGCTATTGTTAAACAATACAGTCGGATCATTGCAATCCAAGCCATCGGCACTGCCAGGAAATTGTCCTTGATGTCGATGATTCACAATATTGTTGCCAGTTGGGGCCTGCAAACGAATATTGCTCAAGCCGCCATGTTGTCGAATCCCATGAGGTCTTATGCCTCGTATCATGGGTGTCATATCCGCATGCCCAGACAATCCTATGCTCCCGACGACTTCATCGTCCATGCCACCTAGCTGATTACAATTTTGAAAGAAATTCATGCTACCGACATGGTTATTTATCATTTTGTTTTGTTGCTGTTGTTGTTGTTGCGACTGCTGCTGCTCGACGGGCGCTGAATTCATATTCATCATCATCGGACTGCCATCATTGCCAATTGTGTTGGCCATTTGTGGGTTGGCGTACCGCTGCAAGAATTCCAAACTGGGGGCCATTCGCACATTTCCATTATTGCCATTATTATTACTATTATTGTTACTGCTGTTGCTGGTGCCGCTGTTGCTATTTTGGGGCCGCACTGGCATATACTGTATTGTATTTGGTGTACTGGCCTTTACTTGAATATTTGGATTGAAATTGGGTCCAAAATTGACCGGCATGCGACCCATCATGCGCGCACCTGGCGGTAATATCCCGTGAAAACCGGGTCCAGGTCCATGTCCGGATCCATCGCGTATCATGCTATTTGGTCCCGGACTAAAGCTGGCAGGCCCCATACCAGCTAGCTTGGGGTTCAACATGCGCTGACCCATTGAGTTGATCAACGGATTCATTGAATGGCAATTATTGGGAGCATTACCAATATGTTCCATGCTTGTACCGTCCAAATTGGGCGCCAAGCCAGCGGCAGCTGCAGTAGAATGCTCCATATTCATATCAACTGGCCCTGGAACTGGACCCGCACCTGGCACCATCATATTTATCCCCCCGGCGGGACTACCCACACCCGATACACAACTCGTCAGCTGCTGGGACATCTGTGCCAACGAAGATATTGGATCAAAGTTCTGTGTCATTTTATTTTGGGCTGGTCGATTGCTGCTGCTGTTTGGATTCAGGGGCATATTATCTGAGCGACGACCAAATTGTACATTTCCTCCACTTGCTCCACAATTTTGGCGCTGAAAAGAATGGACAATGGACTCTGTAAGTGTGATCAAGCTTTGTATGTAAATAATATTCTCAGATTAGGGTATTTAAGGTAAGACTATCCATTATCATTGACTACCAGTTGAGTTTTTCTTTAGTTGTCGCTATATCTATATATATTTTCACTTACCTCCAAGGGATTGTTGCCATTGGAACCTTTGTAAGTATTCAATGCAGTGTTTGGATTATTTTGCACGTGTGTGTGTGGATTAAAGTTTAGCCCTGGGCTGGTTGCCGGAAATCGGGAGTCCACATTATTCGGTTCGACCAAATGATTCGTCGCATTTGCATTGACATTTGCATTGGGATTCCCTGGTGACCGAGGACGCTGTGGACTTGGTCTAGTGTTTTTCATATCACCTAAAAAAAATTGAAATTTCATGTACAATTCATATATAACAGAACGTCTCTTTCCAGATTCGGTGATGTGTTAATGAAACGCTTTGCGGTGCATTTGCCTAAAGATCACATAAATTTATATGCACAACTTTCAATATATATATTACTCAAAAACATTTGTCATCATATAAACTGTTATACAATATATAACAGATGCTCATCATTAGATTGAATTAATTGAATTGAATATCTGTGCCTTTTTTGAAAGCTTCAATAATTATATCTCATCGACGAACATTCCAATTTGAATAAAATAAATTAGATTGTATTTAAAAATTATGTTACGACGAGAAAAAGTTTTTGGTCAGAGTAAATTTTCAATTAATATAATTTGTATTAAAATTTAGAAAGCGTGTCGAAAAAAGTGTAGTTTTTTTTTGGCTCACTTCACGAAGTTAATTGAGTATATGCGTTTTGCGCGGGGTCCATATGCACAATAGGGTCAAGGCAAATAGGAAAATAAATTTTTCGGTATCACAGTAATCGACCTGACTATGTATCTGGCTCACGAAAGACTATATCTCCTAAAGAATTTGAGCTCAAAATTGAATAGTTAGGTTACTAATGGCCTTCTCATAGCCCAAAAATAATTTTTTCGTCTCTTTCGAGACATTTTGTGAATTTTACAGTTATATTCCCTTAGACAAGCCAGAAATACTGAATTATTCATAAGTCGCATTAATTTTTGATTCAAACTTTAAATATAAGAATAGACTTTTTTAACAAAGTAATTTTCTAGAAATTGTGATTGGGGTTAAGGAAAATGGGTTTCGATCGATTAATATTTGTTCGCATAATCTTGTGGAAATTGGAAATAACATTTTTTAAGTTCCTCAACTACCTAACAAACATTGAAACAAACTTACCAGCATTTGACGTTGTGTTGAAAGATTCTAGATCCTTGGGCGAAAGGTGGGCTAGCGGAGTACTTGGATTACTGTTTAGATGATGACTCATCACATTCCCACAAACATTGACGTTTGAAGGGTTGTTGCCAGAATTTCGATGTCGACTAGAAGGGGAACCAGCTTCGGGTTGAAAACAGCTCTTTGATGTGGCTATAGAGCCCAGATTTGCTGTACCTCCAACTGGGCCACTTGTCGATGAATTAGTTGTACTGCTTAGTTCCATGCTAGGCGAATTCGATGGTAAACCAAGCGTTCCAGCTGTGCGTGGCGATGGCAAGGAGAGATTATTGGGACTGGAAGGATTCGGAGATTGCGTTACAATCGGCACAGACGCCGAACGTTGTGTGGGATGATATGGCGGTGGCGGTCCTTGAACATTATTTCGTATTACAGCATTTTGTGTGCTGCTAGAACTCAACGTCGTAATCGATGACTGGGGATTAGGACCGGCTCCCGGTCCAAGCATACCAGTCGACCGGCAAACTGATTTCCCCACTTTTAAGCGTTCTTCAAAGAACTGTTGTTGCAATTTGGTCCACTCCATGGGGTTAATACCGCCTTCTCCTTTATCGCTAGCTCCCATGCCCATAACGAAATTTGGATTACCAAATCCACTCATTAGTTCTGGCGAATTGGCCATTAAGTTAGGATTATTTGAACACTGCATGCCAACATTTAAATTAACATTCATTCCAATAGTTGTGCTAGGGCCTGGTCCTCCTCCTCCTCCTCCAACTGCCGCTGATGTGACTGTAGCACCTGCATTTGCTGTCGGTACGTTGTTCTTCTGTCCACTATTGCACGACATAACACCTCCAATATCACCAATAACATCAGCCGGCAAAGGCATCAACACATCCTCGCCCAACTGTGACATTTGCTCTGCTTTCTGTTGTTGTTGCTGCTGTTGCTGTGCAGCAGCTGCAGCCGCCTGCATTTGCAATTGCATTTGTCGCATTTGTGCGTTCGAAGTTGCGCCTGTGGGGGCAACGTTCATTATTAAATTTCCCATTGCCGCATCATTTGGCAGTTTGCTCAACTGATTGCCAGCTGACCCACTTTCATTCTCCGGAAACAAGAATTGATTCATCTTTTTCAATTTTGCCAATTGTTCCTCGCGGTGCTGTCGTTGTTGTGGTGTCAAGTTCTCATCTGGCACTTTGACACCCTGCAATGAGATTATATTGCTATCCGCGCTTAGATCCGTATTATTGCATTTGCCCAGAACACTGTCGACACCATCCAATAGCTTCATGGTTTGCGCATCGGAATCTAGCGTGCTGCGATTTCCATTTCCTGTCTCCCAGCACATCAAGTCGCTTTCGTTAACAAGCGAGTCGGCTGTTGTCGTTGGATCCGCAAAGTTGCTTCGCTTAACCGATTGATTATTAAAATGCGGTTTTGTTTTATGTTGCTGCGGCTGCAGCATTTTGACCAAGTTTGGATTTGGATTCAAATTTGGATTATTGGAATTTGTATTTGAATTGAGCCAATTGGGTCCGCCTGGTCCAGACATGTTGCAAATGTTGAGGCCCAATGAGTTCTGTCGCTGCAGCTTGTTCATTTTCATTGGATTCTTCATAAAGAAGTCTTCAAGAAAACTTTTTGTCGCCGGCTGAGTGCAATGGTAAGCGATAATCGTTTGAAACTGTCCACTCAACACAGATTCTGCACCATTATTAGCCAGTTGAGTTGAGAATACAAATATGTGATTCTGCTGTTGCATATAGTCCAAGCAATTGCCAACGCTGTTGTTATTGGCCATAAAATTGGATGATACATTACTAGATGTACCGCCATTGCCACCACCAGCTCCACTAACACCACTAACACTACCAACACCACCACCACCGCCACCGCCACCGCCACCGCCACCGCCACCGCCACCGCCACCTCCAGCACCTCCTGCACCAACAGCATTTGGCGAAACATTAATGCCCATGCCAAGAGATGTGCCTAGTCCAGTTCCAGTTGCAGTTGGATTAACGCTGAGATTGGAATTTGTGGTATTTATATCGCCTATACGATCCGCCTCTAATGTATTGACCAACGCACTGCAGTTGGAAAGCTCATTATCAGCGCCTAGCCCTATAACAGATGGCGGCTTCTCATTCAGCTCCAGTTTAACTAGTGAAATGAAAAACAGTTTAATTCATTGCAAATTAGACTAACTCAGCCAACTCACCAGGCGTAACAGATCGATCTGCTGCACCAATCGATCCAAAGCCCACTGGCGACATGCTTGGCGAGAAATGATCTTCCTTCTTCATATTCACCAAGCAATTTCCCAGCAACAGATCTGTCGGCTCCTCCTTAACAACAGTCGTTGTAGCAGTTACACCTACTGCTGTTGTTGCTGTTGCTCCTATTGAATTGCTGTTGTTGACAACTGCTGAGCTGCTTTGACTATTTTGATTGGTCTTTTCCAATGTTGAGTTAGCACATATATTCGTTTGGTTCGATGACAGCTTTGGCTTAACTATGGGAGTATGAGAGACGATATACATAAACACCAATATGTCTTAATTAATTACTACGTTACGTTGCGGAGACAAAACTCAAAACTTATAGTCACGCAACCGTATCTGCTTTATGCAATCGACCAGCATAAGACCTGAGAACGGTTTATGCATTATGGCGTCGACTTCAATCATGATGAAACTATAGACTTCGCTTTCAGACGTCCATTGGACTATAGCGTATGAAACCAGTTGAGTTCCCCAATATATAAAAATATAAAACCTAACAAAAAATTTTGTAGTTCTTGGAACTTTGAACTATTTTTCCGACTTGCCACAGAATGTATATGCACTTCGTTAATTTTCATATTTCTATTTCTAGTCTAGATAACACCTTGCCTTTCCCGATCCCTCACCTTCCAAAGAACTACTGTATATTTATATATATCTCGAGTTTTCTGCATGCATTGTAACTCATAAGATGAGCATACTCGAGTTAAGGGAATTGGTGCGAAAAAAAAAAAAAGTTCATTATTTACCACAATCCTCCTCCTTGATACTGCTGCTGCTGTTGTTGCTGTTAATATTCTTCTTTTTATTTAAGACGTCATCCTGGAGCAGTTCATTATCGGCTGACGAACTTAACATTTGTGCAATGCTGCTGCTGTTGCTGTTGCTGTTGCTCTTCGTATTCGATTGATCGCTGCCATTATTTGAATTTGGAATCGAATTCGAGTTTGTATTCGTTGGAGAATTGCCATTATTCGGTCTTGCTGAATCCGATGAACTGGTACTGACATTGGTATTAATTGTATTTTTGCTGTTGTTATTATTATTATTATTATTATTGCTACTACTGCTGCTGCTGCTGCTGTTATTGTTGTTGTTATTGCTTTTATTATTATTATGATGATTTGCACTGGAATTATTTTTGGTAGATGCATCCGCGTCATCTGACATGGTGTGATTCGTTTGATTACTTGAGTTCTCTAAGCAAACAAAAAAAGTACAAGTAAAACATCATTAATATACGCATAGCTTATAAGTTTTGTTAGTTTGAACTACCTGGCGATAGTGATGAATAGGGCTCGGTTTTTACTTTAACCGCTTTCAAGACTTCAATCTGGGCGAGATTGGCTGCTGCATCAGAGCTTGTTGTAGTTGTTGTTGATTGGCTAGCGCCCCCTGTTATTGTGGACAGCATTCTCGATTAGCCAACATGGAACACCACAATTTGTGTTCAGCTCTGAGTGTCTGTATATTCCGTCTTTCGAATTTTATGTTTCAGTCTATGTCCATGGTCTCTGGGTGTAAGCCTCCTGTTTTAGCGCACAGTCAATCGTTTATTTCATTGCAATTAATTTGTTTTGTTCTTTTCGCCTTTTGATTCGGCCAAATTCTATAAGCACACGCACACACACGCATTGACACATTTGCTCATGAGTTTGAGTTTGTGCATATAAACGCTTGCACTCAAACAAAACAACAACAAAAATTCTGTATACATACAAAACACACTTACATATACCTACAGACACACACACAAATGACACAATTAGCTTTGAAAAATTGTTTTCATTGCAAAAACAACGCTCTAACTAGTTTCGTAGTATTCTCACGAAGTTTATTTCAACCTAGTTATATACATGTAATTATTGCTTGTGCAAGAAAAATTGTATTTGAAATTTAAAATACAAATCGCATAGCCACTTGGCATGCTTCTGCTATATAAAATATACAATCTGTGTTCGAAAATACTAAAATATACTCGGGGGTCGCGAACGATTCGACTGCATTATGTGTTTGTACTAAAAAGTAACGAGTATTTTGTATGTAACGGATACGCCCGAGTAACTTTAAATGATTTGCAGTATATTCATAAAAACATGTAGACTATCGATAATATACGAAAATGTTGATACAGTCGAGTCTCGATAATTCGTAATGGCAAGGGAACCGAATTGAAGGGGTTTTTATATTTCACGTCGTTTCAACAATTTTAACTTATTAAAATAAATAAAATACACATTCAATTCAACATTATGTATTTCAAAACAAAATTAACATAAGCAAAATCATATTAACGAAAAATTAAGATTTTAAAAAGCTTGTAATTTTGTATTGCTTCATGTTCTTCATGATTATTTTTCTATTGTGTTTATCAAGCTTATTAAATGATCAATGGCATTATTCGGAATATTATGATATGAAAAAAAAAAACAAATATTCATGTTATGAGAACGTTTGCTTGACATTTTTACGAAACGTCTTCACGCTTCAAATAAAATGAGCAAACTAATATATGTACGTAAATCCAAGGAGAGAACACCGAAATTTCCCACATGAAGCGACAAAAAGACGCCATGCATAATAGCACTAACCATACAACACATATTGTATGGTTAGTGATAATAGTCTGCGAGACACAACGGTAGTATAACCCCCAGAAAAATCCAGAATTACGAATTATAAGAGGTTTCGAAACGAATTATTATCGGCAAGATCATGGCCGAGTAGGTAGAAAAATTATGAATTAACGCGGGGACCAAAATGTATGGGGTTTTTACGAATTAACGAAGTTTTTCCAAGGGACCAGCAGTTTCTTACGAAATATTGAGGTTTTCAATTTAACAGAGTACGAATTATCGAGACTCGACTGTATAACAATTCACTATACGTACGAACATACATATGTACAGTGGCTCACAGCTTATTTCGTGTAGCGGTATAGTAAAACTTTGAAGACGTATTCCCGTTAAACCAGAAAAGATATCCAAAAAATTTAAATGAGGTCTTATTTATTAGTCATCCATTATATATTAAAGCACTTTACTATTTTTCTATCCTCAGAAATAACATTTAAAACTAAAGAAAACTGGCTTTTTCTATGTCACAGCTTATTTCGTGCACTGCACTTAACACTCTAAATTATCAACAAATTCTTAAATTATTATTTTGTATGATCTCCTTTATGTTTAATAACCTGTTACAAACGTGATTCCATCGAGTTTACCAATTTTTCGGTGACTTCGTTGGCGATTTTTGGCCATTATTCCAAAAAGGCCATTTTCAGGTAATTTTTATTAGATATTGACCTTTTCCGGATGCCCATGTCCAATATTGCCCACAAATTTGCAATAAGTGTTATTTTATTAGAATAGAAAAACAATGAAGTGCCTTAATAAATAATGAATACCTAATAAATAAGACCCCATTTAAATTTTGTTGATATTTTACTGGTTTAGCGGCAATACGTCTTTAAAGTTTTACTATACCGCTGCACGAAATAAGCTGTGAGCCACTGTATATGTATGGATACGTATGTATTTTATTTTAGAATTGCTCGATATTAGCACTAACCATGCAACCATGGCTGCCATTTTAGCAATTAAGTTACTAGATCTAGCAATTTTGAATTTGAGTTTTCATTTTTTTTAATTGCTATTAGCCTTTTTGCAATTTAGTGATACAATAATATCTAAATAATTTTATTAAAGAATTGATATTGCAACTAAACAGAAAGTAACAACGTTGATTTAAGTTTTACCGCGTAAATCAACCAATTTTCTCCTCAAAATATTTTGTACCCATGTAAAGACCACGAATTTTCAAGTGTATTGAAATATTTTGAATGTAAAAACATCGACGGTATTTTAATTCAAATTGAGGAGTAGCGTGTCGTAAAAAGAAAATCTCTTATCGATACCACAGAAATAGCAACCCATTTAATGAAATATGTTTAGGGACACGATATCGAATGTAAAGTATCGATCATGTACTCATGAGAAGTATCAAAAGAAAAGCATCATACTCATAAAAATATCGAAACAAAAGTATCGACGTTGTAAGGTATCGAGTAATATATGTATTTATTAAATAAGGGTTACATTTTAAACATTATTTTATATTTCCCACTCCTCCTCCGTAATTTGTCAAGCCGTTTAGGCGAAAGGCGGTTGCGAATTTTTGTGATTGTACTTCCAGCCTTAGAAAACAATCGTTCCGAGGGCACAGAGGTCGCAGGAATTCCCAAATATTTCTGTGCCAAATTATATAATTTTGGATATACCACTTTCATATCATCCCATTGTTTTAAAGAGTCGATCGAAAGTGGTGAAACCTGGGTAACAGATATCGATTTAATTCGTCATCATTTACAACGTTCATTGAAAAATTTGATTTTTTGGTCCGTTTCTCTGTGTGCGCCAACTTCTTGTGATGACTCCAAAAATCGTACGTCAATTCTGTTGAAGAATCGCTGTCATTTTCACTCGAGTGAACATTAGGATTGGATGTTATATATTGCCTTACTAACTTAATTGATTTCGCACAAGCTATCTTATCTCTGAAATTGATATTTTTGAATCGCGGATCCAGCAAACAAGAAATGGCGATTAAATGGTTTTCTTCGATGAATCCGAATCGGCGGTCTATTTGCTTAATAATTTCTTTTTTTGGCGCATGTATGACTGTCGTACCATCGTCGACCACACCCACAGGCACAGGTATATGATCAATCTGAGCCTTCAGGCAATTCACCATGGGTATTATTTTGCTTATAGTCACGTATTATTCACCAGAAAGCTCTTTGGTGACATACTCCAGTGGTTTCAAAATACTCATCAATATTTTAATATTTTGAATCTCTACCGCTGAGAGTGTGGGTGGTGCTTTAACATTCAACAGTAAAAACTTCATAAACAATAGGCGTTAGCTCAATGAATCTCTGGAGCATATAATAAACTGAATTCCACCGTGTCTTTACATCTAAAATTAGTTTGAGAGGTGGAGAGCGAGCTTG
Organism: Drosophila antonietae; assembly: GCA_030914385.1. Lineage (NCBI taxonomy): Eukaryota > Metazoa > Arthropoda > Insecta > Diptera > Drosophilidae > Drosophila > Drosophila antonietae. The sequence continues at coordinate 308,322 of JAUESO010000045.1, read as the reverse complement.
TTTTTCTCGTAACGCATCGCTGGCAATGACACTGCTCTTGAAGAATTTCACAATATCTCGCACTTTGCTTATTAATGAATTGAATTCATTGACTGACATTGCAGATTTAGCAATGAGATTGATAGTATGGGCAAAGCAAGGCAAGTGCTTGTTTTTCCCAAGAAAAATTGTTGTAGCTGCTGTTATATTCGCGCCGTTGTCTGTCACTAGAGCAGTTATTTTTTCGGTATTAATATGCATGCTTGTACAAGTTTCAATCAATTTTGCAACTATGTATTCACCAGTATGCCTTTCCTCCAAAGCAACGGTGGCTATGCAACGCGACACAAGACGATCATCACGCAAATAATGAGCAGTTACTCCTAAATAACTCGTAAGAGTCATCATCTCGCTCCAAACATCACATGTTAGTGCCACGTGAGTTACATTTTCAAATGTGCTTTGAATTTTGCAATACATTATTGTATAGAAATCGTCCAATTGAGCCTTTAGCGTATCTACGTTTGGAATTTTGAAAGATGGGCAGGCTTGCTTCATCAATTTCTAGAATCCACGCCCTTTAACAATATCAAACGGTCTTTTGTCGGCGCAAATAAAATAAAGCAAGCACTTGCACAGTTTGGAATGATCTTTTCCACCATCCGAATAAGACAATTTGCGCTCCATTGATTGTATAATGGACAGTTGTCTTTGTTTTTTTTTAGGTGACTCACATAAATTTTCGATGTCACTGTCAATTTCGGCATCAAGTGGTGTATGAGCCTTTGCAAATTTTTGCATTTCAGTTTTCGATGAACTTGTTGATGGTTGCGGCTCAGTTTCATGTTAGCTTTTTTACAGTTTCTTTTAAACTAAAATAAAAAATGAAACAAAATAATTTGTTTTGTGCACATAGAAATATAGATTTATAGAAATAATTACATACATCGCATCGGGGTGGCCCTTTATATGCTTATGCATGTTTGAAGTGTTTCCTGAGGTCTTTATAGTTTTGAAACAAATCTCCTCACCTCACCTCGTCATTGCATATTTTGCTAAAATATTGCCAAACATTGCTTCGGCTTGGCGGCGTTTTTCTAAAGACAGAAATTTCAATAAACTGCACATAATAATAGCTTCAATACTTACTTTAATTATATATCAAATTTACTTTAATAATAAGTCACTTTTTCACTTTTTTACTTTGCGTTGTTCAACTCGTCCCGCGTAATTTTCTTTTACTCGATACTGGTTCAGAGATACTTGTTAAGTACAAATATCGAAAGAAAAGTATCAAGTATAAAATATCGGGTATCAATAACGAACATACTCGATACCAAAAAGTATCAATACTTTTTTCGTGTCCCTAAATATGTTGCTTGTATGTACATATGTTTGCAATAAAATTGATCTTATCGTAGTCGAATGCGAAAATTGGGCGCGTTTTTAGCTAAATGAATTTGGTAAAAATCAAATTACGCAACAGCATGAGAAAAGCAGCAGAGTAAAAGCACTCAATGCCATTTTCAACATACGGTTAATTATATAAACATTTTTAATAAAAACTCTATACAAACTTGGCAAAATCTTACACAAGGCTTACAAAGGCATGATACATATACATATGCAGCTATAATAATGTGTTACTAAAAAATTGCTTGGCAAAAGAGCCATTTTAAGTATAATTTATAAAATAATAGTAATAATTGAACAATTTCATTTTTTTTAATTGACCTTATTTTAAGCAATTTTTATACAGTTCTTAGCAATTTCTTTTTTATTCTGGCAATTTTTTCTCTCAAAATTCTGGCAGCAATGCTGCCCGAGCCAGCAGCCAAAACCGAGCAAATACGAAGTTGACTGGTGCCTTCGCACATATTCTGATACATGTATGTATGTACAATGTACAATGTGCGATGTACATACATATGTATGTCAGTGTACATGTCCAGTTGTAGTGATAATACTTTTGAGATGTTTGTATCAGAACTTAGGACACAGAAATATTTAGCTAATGGAGTAATTAAATCTTTGGAAAATCTCAGCAATTGAAAAGCAGCCGGTTAAGGATTATTCTCATTCTCAATGATGTTAATCGCAATTATCATTCTATTGATAATTACTTTCACATTGAGCCATACATATGTGCGACTGCAGTATATTCCACTCGAAATTAAATAAAAGAAATCGCTACTGAAAACGATTTGCAGAATTTGGATTTGATTTATTTATTGCGTTTTGCTTATTTTTACATACATACATAAGTTCATTTACTTTCAACTTTGAATGGTTGGTTTTACGCAAATGTACATATGTACTGCATTTCTAATATTTACTATTTTTTAAGTTATTGTTTACATTTTTTTTTCTTTTTTTTTTTTTTTTTTTAATGTATATATATTATTTGTGACACATCGTTTTAGACTAAATTGACTAGCAAAATTCATCTGAGTATTTGCAGCTGCGTGTTTCAATATCTGTTAAATAATAAGATCGTATGCATTTTTACTTGTACATATACATATATATAAATATAAAGTCATTCGTGCTACTCGTTCTTTACTATTTTGCTTTGGAGATATAAAATACACTCAAACATATTTCGGTTACTTGCATTCAAACATACATACATACATATGTATGTATGTATGTATATGATGCACGGGGGAGTCTGTGTCTTGAAGTATGTACAATTGTATACATATTTATATATTTTCAATTTCGATTAATGTAAAAAGAAGCATTACAATATTTACAATTAGTGTCTTTAATTTTAAATGACTTTCCTTCCATAAATAGAATTATGATATATAATATATATATTGTTTTTATTATAATTATTTAATTATTTATTTATTTGTATTTATAGTTGTACCTTGTTTATTTTATAAATTTGACTAGATTTACATAGTTACACACTAGAAACTTCTTCATATAAAGATTGCATCACTCGGCTCTAAGTATATATAGAATTTCTCAAAAGTAATTGAAATATCATTTCCCATCTAGGTTAGCTAGGAAGTTAAGAAAGTTCCAATGCAAAAATGTGCTCAAAAATTACGGGAATTTCCGAATCAGGTACCAAAGGAAAAACATACATATGGAAATGTATATACTAAAATATATAAAACCAAATATATGTATATACAAATATTATAGATATCAAAATATAATAATAATAGATTAACAAAAACAAGTAAGAGTGCTCTTGCCGGGAGTACTTGACTAGAAGATACTCTGAACCATACCCATACACGGATACACAAGCTGGGTTGCAGTATGGGCCTTAGCCTTACTATGGGAACAGAAGTATTCATTAAATCCGCTTGTAGATGAATTGTTTTATGAAATGAATTAATTGCTTTTATCAAATTGGTAATAATGAACAAGTGAGAAGGCTCTAGTCGGGACGGCTCGACTACGAGATACCCTGAACCCTGAAAATAAATAATACTCTTCTTCTTTATGAGCGCGCGCTCTGCTAACCGCGCAGTTGCTGCCGTTGCTTGGAGCTGGACCATACTCCATTTCTAAATGGACGATCTTCATGAAACTTTCATGAAGTCTCTATTAATTAATTGGGGGATTATAATAATAATAAACTCGCACTCGTACTCTCGACGTTCATATGGACGGACAGACGGACAGGGCTATATCAACTTATTTTTTTGTGCTGATCACGAATATGTATACATCGTGGGGTCTGCGACGTCTCCTTCTGCTTGTTACATACATTTTCAGAAAACTACTATACCCTGAATTCCCATTTTCAATGGGTTCGGGGTATAAAAACCAAACCAAAAATCTACAATATTTGAAATACATTTTTTACAATTTTGTTTTAAATTTACGTCAATCTGTATGCAAAATTTTGAGATGTAGAACATATCATTTTTTTATAATTGATTTTTGATAGTACTGTGTTAAAGCGGGAATAGTTATCGATTTTGCGAAACAAATATATGAGCGTGCAATGCACAGACCAAACAACAAAATTCAAGTCTCTAGCTCTTATAGTTTCTGAAATTGACGCATTCATATATACGGACTGACGTACAGACAGACGGATAGCTCGTCCAGAATACACATATGTACATATGTATACGTCTGCCACGCTTCTGCCTGCAACATATTTCCCATTTGCAATGGGTTCAGGGTATAATGAGTGTATTTATCTTTAATATTTATCGTGAATATGTAATAACTAATAACTAATAACAAAATGATTAAACAAACAACAAATAATTTTTCCATTACTTAGGAAAGAGCTAAAAGCACAAATTATATAGAAACAGATATTGTTAAAGTATCTGCTAATCCTATAGAGCACACGATCCCTCCTCTCACTTCCTCCCTCTCTTTATCACCCTCTGTATGCTTAGTGAACCAAGGATTAATTTAGCTGCAAGGTCGGATCGTACCCAAACGAACTTTCAATCGATTGGCAGAACTGATGCTGGTTACCAAGCTTTCATCTACTTCCATCGGTCTACTGAAATACTCAACACAATCGATAACACCTAAGCTATCGATTGACCACTCAGCTGTTAAGGACTTTGTATGTCGATGTGAGCCGCAATCGGATTTCCCATTGGCTACGATGCGTTTCTTCTTGTGATGGACATGCTGATGTCTGTTCTTCTTCTTGTTGTATTTGAAATGGTGATTTGAATCAATATCAGCGTCAAATCTATAGGAATTTTGTGGACATTCTCCATTGTGTCACAACATGTCATCGTGCTCATCGTGATCATTATCATCATGATCAGCAACTAGGAAATCGTGATGTTCTAGCTCCAAATCCATTTCAGCATCATCATCGAAGTTGCCCAGCGGCGACATCGCTGTCGTGTGTAGATTGCCATAGTTTCCACTTTGCCCCCCCTCCTCCTCCTCCTCCTGTTGTTGCTGCTGATGCTGTTGCTGCTGCTGATACTGATGCTGGTGATGAAGCTGTTGCTCTTGTTGCTGCGGTTGCTGCTGCGGCGGCGGCTGCTGCTGTCTACTATGTGAGTGTTGTGAATTCTTATTATCGTCGTCACGCCACTTGTCCATTGAGCGTCTTCGCGCATTCATAAAAAAGTTGCCCACTGTCGTTGGCTCCAATCCAAGTTGACGTGCAATTGTCACTTGCATCTCCTTTGAAGGCCTCTTTGTTTCCTGAATTGGCCATACAAATTTCACATCAGCTCATAATTCATTTTATGCTACCTACCGCGCAAAATAGAGCCCCTTGCTTACCTTAAAAATCGCTTGTAGAGTCCGTCGTTGCAGATCTGTAAAGACTAAACGCGGCTTTTTCGGTTGCGGCATTTGCTCTATATGCGGCTCTTCTTTCCTACGGCAGTTACTGCCAAGACCCGAACCACTTAGCATTGCTGAAAAGATATTCAAAATCGATGAATTAACAGCAGGCGATACACTGCAAGTTCAATGATTTGATTCTTCATGAAATCCATTCCAGATAAAACACAATCAAATTCATTGATTGAATATATTGGTTTTAAAAAATATGGCATCTCAATTTATGGTATTGAATTCGATCTTAAATCAAATTTATGTCGATCTAATTTAAGGGACAAGACAATTAAACTCGAGCAAACTGAAAGAGAAATTCATTACAACTGACTAAGATCTACCTCATCTTTTTATACCCTAACCCATTGAAAATGGAATTCAGGATATAATGGTTTTGTGAAAATGTATGTAACAGGCAGAAGGAGACGTCGCCGTCCGTCCGTTTGTCTGTCTGTTTGTCCGTCTGTCTCGTACTGCGTAACTAACATACGAGTGTTCATGTGAAATTTCAGCTCTCTAGCTTTTGTAGTTTCCGAAATCTCGACGTTCATACTGGCGGACGGACGGACGGACAGACGGACAGGACTTATTTTTTTGTGCCAATCAAGAATATTTATATAATATATATATTACTTTGTGGGGTCTGCGACGTCTCCTTCTGCCTGTTACATACATTTTAACAAAACCATTATACCCTGAATTGACATTTTCAAGGGTTCAGGGTATAAAAAAAAAAATATCAAAAAAACTTGTAATTTTGCAAATAGACACATTTGGATCCTATTAATATATTTTTGGAAAGCTTCATTAAGATCGGAGTTATAAGCGTTCAAAGTATATTCCAACCCACCCCCAAGCAACGGCAGCAACCGTGCTGTTAGCAGAGGGCGCGCTTATACGTGCGTAAAGAAGAGTATTATTTTTTTGCAGGGTATCTCATAGCTGATAAAACATATTTTACAAAATTATATTTCGGTCATCCTTAGAGTTAGTCTGTTTTTTTTTTTTTTTTTTTTTTTTTTTGTGTATATATAAATACTAATTTATATACACTTTGGATTTTCCCCCCAAATCAGGGTGTAATGGTTTTGTAAAATGTATGCAACAGACGGAAGGAATAGTGGCCGACTCTATAAAGTGTATATTATATTCGTGATCAGGGCGACGAGCTGAGTCCATTTAGCCTTGTCCGTCCTATCGATTAAAAACTTAACGTGAATCAGCAATAAAATGATATCTCGTTCATCTTTAGGACTGGAGTCTCCAATTGCTTTGTATTTATATACACAGATACAAGTTGAATACAATTTTATTTTATTTATTTTTTTTTTTTTTTGTATACCGGTCCTTAAGTTACCCCCATCCCCCAAATGTGTAAAAAATCTATTTTATTTGGTTTGGTTTGCCATGATCATAATCTTAAAGTTTGATTGCGAAAGTCCCATAGCCCATGTGCAGAGCACAGCCCTTTCTGGCTGTCCGTCCGTCTGTCTGAACGCAGATATTTCGTAGACTATAAAAGCTAGAGTGCTGAAATTTTACATTATACAGTATTTACACGTATGCAGATTGAGTCCATATAGCCCATACTGCACCTAAAGTTTTTGCATCAACTAAGCAGTTAGCATTGCGCGCGATTGTACGTGCGTAAAGATGAAAAATAAGAGAATGATTGTTCTGTTGTTGTTTCAAATTGGAATTGGTGAAACCTTCTACAGATCCTTAATAGTGTAAAGTTGATTAGCTGATTATCACATTTGACCATTTACTAGGCGTGAGTTATTCGGTCTCACTTACCATTTGTCGAAATGCTTGCCTCTGTACTTGCGTTGGTATGCACAGTGGCCGTTGGCGTTATGGCAACTGAGCCCGTTCCTGATGCTATTGTAGAGCCCGAACCCGATACAGAACCCGATACAGCAACAGTCGGTGTCGTTGCGAATATAATGCTAGCATTTCCTGAGCCAGTTCCAGCTCCAGTTGAAGCTCGCTGGGGTACTTGAGCAGCAGCCATTCGTAGTGCAGACATCCGCTGAAATTCTGGCTCCTGCAGCCATTTGAACATACGTCGAAAGGTTTCACGACCCGACTTCAACTTCGACCAAGGCTTCGGGTTACGCAACAGATCGGACAGAGTGCCCTGTGAGCGACATAGCACACGTTGGGCAAATATTGCTTGAGGTATGCTATAGCGCTTGAGCTCCGCAGAAATGCGCTGAGCCAACTCTTTAGTATTTATCTCTTCTATGTCTGTCGGTGCAGCAGATGTCGAGCGTGACAATGGATTAGGGGCAACTCCGCTTAATTTGGGAGATAATTTCGTCTGCTGTTTCTGTTGATGTTCCGGTTGCGCGTGGTCTGATATGAAGCCATTCTGATGATGTTGCTGTTGATTTATGTTGCAGACATCGAGACTATTGACATTATTATTTTCCAAATGGCAATCGGTGTTGTTGTGCTGACTCTTAAGCTGTTGGTGAACAACTTCGTCGATGGAGCTATCATTGCCACCAACGGTCGGCGTTGGTGACAAGTTTACAACGGCTGGCAAATCGGCTGTTAGATTATTGACCGATCCATTAATATGCGGTAGTGTTACAACAGAGGCTGGTGAGTGCAAAGACATGGAGACGACGGAAGCAGCTGAAACCGAATGTGAGCTTAGTGTCGGACTTTGCTGGATCCTTAGCTGAGAGTTACAATCCGTCGAATCGGCTCTAGACATAAGCAAATCTTGATCATGTTGCTGGCTAGGACGATACGATGATTCATAATCAGCAATGACAGTAGCTGTTGTTGGCGAGAGGCAAATCACCTGCTTCTGTAGAGTCATTTGTTGACTATGGATATGTGATTGTCCTCCTCCAGGGGCTGATGATGCCTTATGCAATTGTACTTGACCGCCAGCAGGAGAGCCATTAACTGGTGAAGACATTGTCGAGGTGTGATTATGTAAATCGCATGTATTAACCAAGTCAGAGAGTCCGTGTGACGGAGAGCTGACGTAGGCCTGAGGCGTAGGTGATATCAATGAAGGCAATTTATCGTATGAGTTTGAATATGGACACTGTACTTCCGAGACCAAACCACTTAGGCTCAAATTCGACAATGACCCTTGATGTGTCGCCTCAATGGGCAAGGGTAGACTGTTAGCAAATGTTTGCTCTGAGTTACTATTGCTATTATTAGTATTATTATTTGATCTAATTGTTGAATTGCTATTGCTACTCCCATTGCCTGAATTGATATGACCACCCGCATAGGCGAATTTATCTGACATTGTCGATATTGGGGGCAGCGGTTGGATTGGTGTTAGCGTAGCATATGATGTTGGACTGAAACTCGGCTCTGATATGCGATGATTATTGACTGAAGTCAATGTTTGGTACGTGCCGTGCTCAACGGTCAGTGGCGAACTTAAGGCTTGGTCAGCTGAAACGTGTTCATCAACCTCCTCATCATCGTTATCAATTTCATCATCATCGTGAGCCTGAACAATTACCGAAAGCGATTCTCTATGATGTCCATGGCTCGATGGAAGCTGACGCTGCTGTTGATTTTGCTGCTGCTGATGATGAATTAATTCCGATGTGGTAACAAGACGCTGTCCGTATTGCGGGTGATGCTGTTGAATATGTTGATGAGGCTGCTGCTGCTGGTGGTGGTGCTGGTGGTGCTGGTGGTGCTGGTGATGCTGCTGCTGTTCATCCAGCATCTGTTGATGATGTTGATTTAAGGTAATCTCTTCGATGCCGCCATCTGAGGACAATTCATCAATAACATTAACATGCGACATATTAAGGCCAAGATGTGGACTGGTGCGTCGATTAATGATAATATTAGCATCTGAATCACGTTGCACTATGACCAGCTTGTGCTCCTGTTTAACGGCTATGATTTGCGTTGATAAGCCATCCAGGCTTATATCATCAGATCCATCAAATTCAACTGGACTAACGTGTCGGTCATCTGCATGATGCATGGATAGTAAGGATAGGGTTCTGGCCCCATCTTGTAGCTGTAGTTGTTCAGGCACTACTTGATACGTTGTCTGCAAATTGCTACCACTGCCCAACTCGTCGATAACCATAACAACAGCTGAGCTAGGCTCTGCCACTTCCTCGCCATCCTCCAGCACCTCCTCATCGTCCTCATCATCATTACGTATCCGATCAACATTGTCTGTGCTTTCGATCAATGCATGGAGTGTCGGCGGCTTGACGTATTTCATTCCGCTCAAATGATCACCCTCACCAATCATCGTTTGATTCAGTTTTTGTGCTGACACCTGTGCTACATGATCTATGAACTCAGTTGTTTCCACGACCAATTGTTGGTGGCCGAACGTTTGCGAATCAATTATACCGTTCATAGATTCCATTCCTTCTATACACAAATTTTCCTGCTTCCTAACGAGAGTAACAGAAATGTAGGAATCCAGCTCCTTGTTTTAATTACCAGCTTAAACTCGGAACTGAAATCAGAAAAACAACATTAACATATCAAAGACAAACAGGTGGATATATTGGTGAACCTAATTTTGTAATATTGTTAAAAACGACTTAAGAATATACTAAATACACTATACAATCAGCTCAGCTTACAGAATTCTCCGTTACAATCTATGATATCACAAAAGTGCGCCAATAGGGGCAGGGTAACTCTTAGTGGCACACAATAAGCTTCACTTGATTTTTACTTTTTCATGAAATTCAATTTTGTTTTTCAGTCAGATGTAAGGTTTTTGTAATTAATTTAGTTTATCTTATTTATTTATTTTTTTTTTTAATTTTTTCTTTAATTTCTTTCATTATTTTTGGTGTTTTTTAATGATTTTTTTATTTATTTTACCATTATTAATTTTAATTAAATTTGTTATAGTTTGAGTACGTTGATTTTGTATAATAATTTGAATATAATTTCGTGATTGCACAACTTTAAGTCATTTTCACTTGACACTCACATATCCTGAAATGATTTGGATTCAATCCATAATTAATTGTAAAAATAACTCATTGAAACTTATTACTTGCTGTCTACTTTGAACAACAAGTTATAGTTAAAGTAGAAATTATAAATTAAAATGAACTTTATGTTTTGGAGTTCTATTGTATTTGTTGTTAATGCCTGGATTCGTTCTGTTTTTCTCCCCCGTTTTGGCTCTGTTGCCATCGTCGCCAAAGCCTTAAGGGTTGATAAAAGAAAATAACATACGAGCAAGCACACACGTTTATGCTAAAACTATTTTTATATATGTATGTATGTGATACTCTCTCTCTCTCTCTCTCTCTCTCTCTCTCTCTCTCTCTCTCTCTCTTATATTAGCTTAGCGGGTGAATATGTGAATGAGGTTCGTTTGAACCGTACACATGTAAATATTCCTTTTATACATACATATGTATATACATATGCAAATGCACATGTATTTATAATTAATTTTTAAACAATATTTTTTCAACTTTTAAACATTCATACAAATACATGCCTGTATGTCTTGTACTTTTGTGTGCGTACTTGTATGAGTTTAAGTATTTATATTTTAATATCTCGCATGCATGTGTACATGGATGTACATATATAACAGCGAATACATGTACAATGTATGTATGTAAGTAAAAGGTTGCTCTTGGGGTTGTTTTCACAGTTCAAAGTTATTAATTCTTTTTTTCACAAACTTGTTTGGTATTTTTGTTACCTTAAAACCCATTGCTTTTTGAGTCTTGGCTACATTTTAGCTGAGCGCGTATTAGATTAAAGTATCAAGCATATATACGAATACGACTGCCATATCTGCAGTCTTTGTAAAACTTATACACTTATATATACATAGGTATTTATGTATGTGTGTGTTTGTGTGTGTATATATATATATATATATGTGTGTGTGTGTGTGTGTGTGTGTATGTGTGTGTGCGCGTAAAACTTAATATTTGTTCTATGACCGAGAGCACGCGTTCTGAAGGGTTTTGGGCCTCACGCAGAATATACCCAATTCGAAACTGAACTGTGGCAAACAGAGTCCATATGCTCTCAACGTTCGTTGCATATCTCAGGGCAAAGTGAGTGAGTGAGTGAGCGAGCGATGGGCGGACAAGAGAGAGAAGGTAAGAGAGCGAGCCAACTAGCGTTACCCCTGCAGTAACTCTGTAGCGGGAAAACCACCAGCCCAACCACCCTTTGCTCCTTGCTGTACCGGCGTTGCCATACTACTAACATATTTAATGTTAGCACAATATTATTAAGATATAAGTTCATTCACTAAGCTAAGTGTAGGAACAGAATATGATTATATTATCATTTTACTATCATTATTATTGCATAATAAAAATAATAATATACAGTACAAGTGTGAAGATATATATATGTGGCAACTTCCAACATATAACGCATGCGCACACAATTTGTTCTATAATAAATGTTACTTTTGTTCAGAGAGTTCGACATCTTGAACCACAAACAACTATGAACCGCTGAAAATGGCTTTAAGCTCTTGTTCCAGTCTCGAGCATATGTATTCTTGGAGGCGTGGCAGATCCCATAAAGTATATATATTCTTGATCAGGACGACGAACTGAGTCTATATAGCCCTGTACGTCTGTCCGCCCGTCCGTCTGTATAAATGAACGCTAGAAAAAAAATTGTTCTTCCAGAAAATCGATAACTATTTCCGTTGCAGAGTTATCGATTAAAGCATCAGTTACAAAATTATATTTCGTTCATCTTTAGAGCTAGGTCTCTAAGTCTTCTGCATATATAGTATGTATAGATAACAATTTAATACATTTTTAATTTGTTTAGATTTCTTCCAGCAATGTGTAAGCACACAAACGGTGGACGACACTGATTTCATTCCTTGTATCTCTCTTCGCAAAAGGTGCAACTGGATCTAGACAAGAAAAGCTAGAGATTCACAGCGAGGGTTTTGGAAATCAGATCAAATAATGAAAAACACTTAACTGAATATGCAATTGCCGATATATGGAAGTATATTTATTTCTTTGAAATATATATATATATTTTTAATTTAACAAATAGTAAATCATTAAATACCAAAAACAAAAATAAACATGTTTTGTTAACAGTTATTTTTAAAAATACAATTAACAGTTACTTTGCAGCTAGTACAATTGATTGATTTGATTTGATCATTGATTGACTTTATCTAACAGTTATATCTATATATATATATATATATATATATATATATATATTATTTTTTTTTTTTTTTAATTTATTTATGGAGATAACAATCTGTATTAACGATAATAAACACTTAAAAGTGCGTCAATATATAGTCAAAAATAATGGTAAAAATATTCATATTATTTTAAACTACTTCTTTGACTGACATTGATCGTGTTTTTGAATAACAACAAGTAAGGCTCTAGTCGAGACGCCTCGACTACGAGATGCCCTGAACCCTGAAAAAAAAAACTAACACTCTTCTTCTTTACGACAATCGCCCTGCTAACCGCGCAATTGCTGCCGTGGCTTGGGGATGGGTTGGCTATACTTCGGAAGCTTAAAACTCCATTCTAGATGGACGAAGGTTTCATGAAGATAATAATAAAACTAAAATGTGCCCATTTGCCAAAGTTCAGTCTGAAATGTTCAGAAATGTTTTTTTTTTTTCCAAATTGGAAAATTGGGAGCGTGCCATCAAAAATTAATCTATCTATCTAAATATACAAATTTGAAATCTGCAGTTTAAACGACGTAAAACCTACTCTTAAAAAAGTAAAGGTAAGAAAGTTATTATCGATAAAAAAAACTCGAAAAATCGTTAACTTTATATACGTTTTTCTAACGTATCTTCGCGTTAGAGCTAGAGATAGATAGATATTATGGATACGCAGATATTGTATACCACGCCCTCTTCGACTCCAATTTGTAAAAAAAAAAAACACACACACACACACATTTCAAATACTACACACTTGTAATTTGAATGCTATTAATATATTCCGAAAGATTCATGAAGATCATCCTTCTAGATTTAAAGGCGTCCAACATTATAACCAAACCTAACCAAGTATCCGTAACACTCTATCCGCTTTTTTTTTTTTTTTTTTTTTTTTTTTTTTTTTTAAATAAAGGTGCTGAATTCTGTGACTGTCTAGCTTGGCCTACAACCTTTTGCATTTTTTAAATTAGTGTATATTTTATTAAATTAGTATCTATGTATATAATACAAAACTTGAAGACTCTAGCTCTAAAGATGAATGAGATTTAATTATATAAAATATGTTTTATCGATAACTTTGAAACGATAGAAGTTATGGATTTGCTTAAATAAACTTGTACTGCGCGTGCAAATTCGGTCCTAACACAAAAAAGAATGAAGTCTCCAGCCCTTATATCTTCTGAATAGAAGCATTCACGCATACGGACAGGCGGACAGATGAACATAGCTATATCGACTGAGCTTGTCGTCCTGATCAAGAATATATATACTTTATGGAGTCGGCCACGCCTCCTTCTGCCTGTTACATATATTCAACATAACCATCATACCCTGTTTTTCCATTTTCTGGGTTCATGGTATAAAAATACTGTTTAATGATTGGAATAGCAGCTCTGCGTAGGGCCTAGTCGGTCATTGTTAACTATTAACCGAGAACTGGTGGATAAACGAAATAGCATCTGTATATATTCGTAAAAAAAAATTATGAAATATTATGAATATTTAAAAAAAAAGGAAAAATGCAAAAATTCCTTCGTCTTTTAACAAATGTATACATATATGTATATAAAATAAATGTTCAAAAGTTAAAGAATGCATTTGTGTGTTGGAGTTATATTAACTGATTGTAGAACTAACTAACTAACTACTAACTGATACAAACCGATCCGCTCAATTTTTAATTATACCTCGTGTACATGCTTAAAGTTTTTAAATTTGGAAAAATTAAACAGAAGATGTTGCATTTCGGCCACTGTCGATCGTTAGACTGGAAGCACGCATACTGAGGGAGGCCAGAGACAAATTGCTACGATAAATGGCGTTTGGCGATGCATTTGCCGTTGGCAGCAATGCCGTATTCTCTATGCTTGGAACGGAGCGATTCTTTAAGCCATTGCAAAACACAGCTGTATCGATATTGATCGATCGAGCTGGAAGCGTTTGCACCGTTGGCAATAGCGTTTCGGATTTCAGCGTATTCAGGAGTCCATCAAGATTCAAGCCTTTTGCATTTAGCGTCATAGTTCTGGCACTTTCTTCATCGCAGTTGTCACTTTCAGCCGTACTTTCATTATGCCCGTAGAGCTGTAAGCGAGAGCTTAATAATTTATTGCAGGCAGGACAGGACCGACTCGATAGACTTTTATCACGACGTCGAAATATTTCATGAGCACATCTAAAAAAAAAAAGTAAATAAAAAAAAAAATAAACATAAAGCATGTATATTTAGTTTGAATCCTCTTTTAATGTAGATGTACACATGTTTAACTTTTTGTTTGAGGAATATACATTCCGAATGCATTTCCAACTAAAAGCAGACATTGTTATCCACGAGACGGCCGTGTAAAAATCAAATCTTAGTGCTTATACTTGATCTGAGATAATATACGTATACAGACGTCTGAGACTTAATCGGCGTGGCTATTGAAGTCGATAAAGAATGGAGTTCATATATTCTTTATCATCTTTTTCTGGCCGTCAGAGTAAGCCCGCTGAAGCCATTTTGAGTTGGTGTTCAGGGACAGTTGGTTATTGGGTGTAATTTTGACACATGTATTATAATACCTTGTATGAAGAATATGGGCACATGGTAATGCTTCGAGACTAGCCGGATGCATGCCAAAGACTTCTCCACACGCACCACAATTCAGGCCGAGCGCTGCGTCAGTCTGACTGGCTAATCGTAGATGAGTGTTGCACTGATCCTCATCGCCTAGGGCCCGATATATAAGTGCCAAGCGACTTCGGATTTTTCGTACAAGCAGCTAAAAACACAAAGATTATTTTTGTTTTCATTTTTATGTGGTGCTTTTACCTTCGCCCCAATAGAGCTAGCAACCTCCAGAAGCCGTGTGTTAAACTCTAACGGCCTACAATTGCAGATCTTACTCTGTAGACGTAGGGTCTCCAGACATCGCGCAGCTCCATCCATCGCCTCCATCTGGCCCATGCGATCCCCTAAGCTAGCCGACGTGCCCATCGCCTGCTCATACTGTCTAAATGCTCTCTTGAAATTTGAAACATTTTAAACAATTTTCCATGTATAAAAAGAGTGCTCGAATCGAGACTGCTCGACTAGGAAATCCCCTAAGCCCTTGAAAACAGCTAAAATCCCAATCTTCTACGCCTTTTCTATTCATATATAACAAAACACAAAGCACAAGTCTTTCTTCAAATTGGGGGTCAAAACGTGTTATACAAAATCTAAATACTAAAAAGTTTTTGGCTTCAATCTCCTCAGTAATTATGAAGCTATCTGCCAAAAATTATTAACTTTTACTGGTTATGGTATATAGGAGTAAACTACATGTAAAATTTCAGTCTCTAACTTTTGTGTTTTAAGCATAGCTCGCAGATTCAGAAAGAAACAGTAAGAGAGCATACATATATACACGTTCTTCGTCTATCAGTTTTGAGTTGAGCAATTCGCAATATGTTCTTTGAGTAATACGCTAGACGCTTACACACTTATACTTATTCTGAGGTGGAGATCTCGAAGATTAATGTGCAGCGACTACAAATTCTCATATAGTGTTAAACTGTTTATACAAAACATCCCTCGCATACACGCCAATACATACAGAACAAATGTTTATCTGTCTGCAACAGATCGTTGCTGTCTGAGTAGGAACGAGTTGGTTAAGAACAGTTTAATTTGGTACTGCTTGGACATTTTATAGCCTGAACCCATTGAAAATGTTTTTTTTTTTTTAAGTTTGTAACAGGCAGAAAGAGGCGTGGCAGACCCCATAAAGCATATATATTCTTGATCGGGTGACGAGAAAAGTTGATATAGCCCTGTTCGTCGGTCCGTCCGTCCGTCCGTCCGCTCGTATGTATGAACACGTCTATTTCCGAAGATAAAAGGGTAGAGAGTTCATTCTTTTTGTGTTAGTTTCGTATTTGTTCCATTTATTACAATTTCGGTTTTTGACAGATTTTGGATTCGGGTCCCCAATTCACCCCCACACCCCAAACGTGTAAAACATGTATTTCAAATACTAGAGACAAAAAGTTTGGTTTGGCATATAGATATGAATGACATGATCATAATCTGAAAGATTGATTACGATTATATAGAAACTGAATTATTAATCAAATAAGTTCTCGCAGCAAATCCCACGTGGCTGAGCAAGCGAGACAGCAAGACGCCTGCAATGCCGACACACATACATGCCCACAAGCGTAGATCAGCGTGTGTGTGCGTGCTTGTACATGTACAGTTTCATACACGTGCAAAAACGAATCGAATAATTCTTGGAATATTATTCGTTCGAAGAAGGGCTCAGGGGTTTACTTTGTTTTTTCGATAACTCATCCCATTTCCAAATTATTAATGAAAAATCGAAAATTCGTTTACATTTTTTAGGTTTTTTGGGCATAACTTCTACAGCGTTTTAGCTAGAGACTTCAAATTTGTTTGTTTAGATAGATATTATGAATACGCAGATAACGTTATTTTCAGATTTTGGATGCCACGCTCCCTTCGCGTTCAATTTGAAAAACGCATTTCAAATACTAGAGACTTGCAATTTAGCAAATAGATAGATTTAGATACTCCTAATCTACTCTGAAAATTTCATGAAGATTGTCTATCTAGAAATGGAGTTATAAGCGTCCAAAGCCCACCCCCAAGCCACGGCAGCAATTGCGCAGTTAGCAGAGCGCGCGCTTATACGTGCGTAAAGAAGAAGAGTATCGCTTTTTTTTTGCAGGGTTCAGGGTATCTCGTAGTCTCGTCTCGACTAGAGCCCTCTCTTCTTTCAATTATTATAATTGATTTTCATGATAACAAGTAAGAACGTTGCTGTTGGGCGCAACTAACTGCGAGATACTCTGTTTCCGTAGGTGCATTTTATTTATTTAATAAACATTTAATAAACGAAATATTTCGGCAATTAGCAAACGTACTTGGCAAGCAACAAACGTTTTTCCTCTACATACTTGCAGACTTACATACATATATACACATTATACGAGTATACAAACGATTGTCTATACAAAACAATATTGTCTATTCTATGAATTGTGACTGAATTGTGAATTTTTCGATCGTTACTTTAGTTTTGTTAAAAGGCGCCTCATTTGGTTTTATTTAACTAAACTCAGACCATGGAAGTGGCGCTGGTGGTAAACGCTATGCAAGCTGCACTTAGGTGCGCCGGTTCGATTCTCACAGAGAACTTTTTTCAAACAATTATTATTTTAAAATTTTTTGTTATTTGTATATTTAATATTTGTATACTTATTATAAAATGCTTGCTGCCAGCGCCAATTGATAATAAGATATAAACATACGCATATGAATTGTGCATTTAAGCACTAGAAACAGCTTTTCCGCTTTGCCACGCTGCGTGGGCAAGCAATTTTTCAATACATGCATACATGCATATGTGCATGCATGTATGTGTATACAGCTGTTTCTACATGTATACATATCCAAGTGATATAGCAGTGAACTTATTTAGGCTTAGCTAACGATTACATATTATTTTCAAAAGACCTGGGTTCAAACCCCACTGGAAACTTTTTGTTTATCAAACGAAAACTTGTAAATTTTATTTATTTAATTAATTAATATTTATATATTTATGTTAAAATGCTTCCTGCCATCTTAGCAATTACTACTGGATTGTCAACCCGAGTATACATGCAAAATTTCAAGTCTCTAGTGTCAATAGTGTTCCAGGTCCAATTGCCAAGCCCCCAATGGGCGTAGACATATAACTTTTTGATCGATCTTCTTAGAATCATAACATTAACTCACATGAAAAATTTCAGCGTTCTAGCTTTAACGGTGTAGAAGATACGTTTTTCCCGATTTGGCACGCCCCCAATGGGCGTAGATATATCCGCCATAGCTTTTTGAACTTGGGTTGTCACCCCCGAGTATACATTCCAAATTGCAACTCTCTAGCTCATCATCTAGTATGACAACTTGACTATTGGCGGAAGAGTTTTCCGATTTGCCACGCCCCTAGTGGGCGGATCGGGAAAATTGTATATGTTTAAAGTTTCAAGTCTCTAGCTCTAATAGCGCCGAAAACTATTGCCTTCATACGGACAGACGGACGGACGGACGGACGGACAGACGGACCGACAGCAAGACGGACATTGCACAAACCCAATATACTTTCTTCCCTTTGGGAACAAAGTATAAAAACGTAAAAAAAAAGAAAACGAATTTTCTATTTTTCATCGATAATAAGGACATTATACTATTGTTATTAAATGTTCTTTTTAGGCTTAAGCATTGTACAATTATAGTTTGCGTAAGTTTGACTCTAGATTTGTCAACACTTTTAAATAAATATATACTTTATGTAATATAACTTGAATTCCCAATTTCAATAGGTTCAGGGTATAAAAACAAAACAAAACAGTTTATTTTGCTTCTTATGGTTATAGCGTCCTCCGTGTATAACGACGTAAAATCGTCGGTCCTTTGAGCGTCGTTATAGCCGGATTCTACTGTACATCCTATCACATAATAAAACTGGGGAAATACCTGGACGATCTGTAAGCGATCTCAGCAGTAATTTATGTGCCGCATTTAGGAACAGATTCCAACAAACTGTAAAACTTTCGAAACTATAATTCTACTACGATTTATTATATTTTTAGACAGGGTAGGTACACGAGAATACATTCCAAGTGCTAATCTCTATCTCTCTTTAAAACCCGTATATATGTATAATTCATTCATAGACAATTCAAATATTATACGTACATCAATATCCATCTTCTTGCGGTATATATCGCCCATAACTCTTATGCTGCGTGTATATGTGGCCTGATCACCAGAAATCAATGACAATCGAGTTGCTTCCTGCATAAACATATATATATATGAGAGAGAGAGAGAGAGAGAGAGAGAGAGAGAGAGACAGGGACAGAGAGAGAGAGAGAGAGAGAGAGAGAGATAGAGTGAGAGACAGGGAGTAAGAGAGTTATTGAGGTAGAAAGAGCGAGTGAGAGGAATATCGAGAGTTTATCGCTTACCATGCAATAATCGTGGGCATCTCCCAGATCACCCTGCTTACGCAGCGACGCTGCCATGCGTAATAAAGCGGCCCTGTGATGGCAAGAGTTAAGATCGCCTAACTGTAGAGATCTGGACAGGTCGTATGCCTTAGATGCATAGGTTGCGCTCTTATCATTATCTTGTAGCCTACTGAATAGTTCAGAAAGCGCCACATACACTTGCAATTCCAGCGATGGGTCACCAATGGCCGTCGCGACCTTATACGCACCCTGCAAGCCCTCCAAGGCCCTAGAAAATCCACCCATTTCCAGATAAACCCTAGCCACAGTTAGATGTACCAGCCCACTGCGGCATTTCGTCCCAGACTCATTATAGAGCGAATGTCGCGCATAGGCCAAAGCACGCTCAAGTCCACCCAAGCTGGCGTGAGCTCGACTCAGATTTAAGTAAGTCTCGGCTCTCATATTTGGGGAGTCCAGCTCTTCGGATATGCCCAACTGTTGATGCCCAAAGTCAATCGCATCCCGATATTTGCCCCAATCCATGTGCGCCTGATACAAATAGCCTAACAACTGAAAACAATCTTCACGCCGACAGCTACTCTTTAAAGCGCTACGCCAGGTGCGAACAGCTGCTGTTTGATTATGTTGCTCATATAATCGTAGGCCGCGATCAATCTGTGAAGGGAAACCGAAAACGAGATTATATCGCTACTCTGTTATTATATTATTATATGTCATTGATAATTTGTATCCAAAATATGTCAAAATTATAATCCAAAACGGATGAAAATGAACGAAAAGTAATTTCAAATCAATAAACAGATTGGAGGGCCCAACGAGGACATACCTCAACGGGTATATTGGTTTTGTGCAATGTCCGTCATGCTGTCCGTCAATATTTTTCGGCTCCAATGCTTTTGCTAATTAAATTTTTTAAATTCGAAATGAAATATAACAACGTTGGGGCCGTGAATGAATATTCTATAGTCGCTGACGTCCGACTGCAGCGTTCTTACTTGTTTTAATCATGGCGACGCGCTGAGTCGATTTAACCCTGTCCGTCTGCCTGTATGTCTGCCCGTATGTGTGTACTATAAAAGCTGGAGACTTAATTTTTCTACTCATTCAGGAAGTGAAATGTTAGTCCTGTTGTCCGTCCGTCTGTTTGGTGACGAATCTAGAAGCACCCAACTGCATAATTCATATAAGCCTATAAATAGCTTAGTAGTAATGAATAGGTAAAAATATATAAATTAAAGTATAATGCTATAAATTTTCGAATAACAAAAGTTTTCCGCGAGATTCGAAGTCGAATTCGGAAGTCGGCGGGGCTCAAATCGGCGCAATTCTAGCGCAACTTGCATCGCACTGCCCCACGAAGAACGCATTACCTAAACCCAAAAAATTTCCCTGCTAGAGCGCCATCTGACATGCTGGAATCTAGACTTCTCCCTGTATGCATGGAATCAACGTTTAATGTGTGCATACTTACATTCATCTGTATGTATGTATGTGTGAATGTATTTTTATAAAAAAAAAAGTTTGTTATTTGCTTGCTACGTCCGTTTGCTAATTGTCCAAATATTAGGTAGTTAGTCTCTCTCTTGCATATGCTAGACGCGAATTTAATGCAATTTTGATTTTTGTTATTTTTATTATACCGCCTCCTTCCATCATCTATCCCCCAAATATGTAAAAAATGTATTTCAAATACTAGAGACACGATTTGGTTTGGCATATATGTACATATGAATGTCATGATCATAATCTAAAAGATTGATACCCAAAGCCAATCTACAAGAAGATTTATTTATTAAATAAGTTCCTAAAATATGCAGTGCAAGCGAGATATGCATATGCGTACATACTTGTGCGAGTAAGTGAGAGTGCGTGTGCATGTTATGTGTTGTTTGTTACGCATGGAGTTCTTTGAAGGGTTCAGGGATTTTGTCGTGCAGTCTCGAGTAGATCTTTCTTTCTTGTTTTATTACCTTTCGTTTCGCTATGTACTGCCGAAGGCTTCTTTGGCAAGCCCAAAAGCAACCAAGTATATTATTGACCTGACCGGGACGAGAGAAACCATGTCGTATCCACAATGATCGGGCTCCCATATCAGCATCAAGGCTAGAACCATAGCCAGCAATTCTTGAATAGTTCTCATCAAATTGGCACAGATCTATTCAATACACATATTTCAGAATTTGGCCTGTGTATATTATTTCTTTTTATTTACCATTAGAATTATCCAGCAAATATCGTGACCCATCAGGTGACGCGAGTAAATGTGTTGCTGACAAATTGTGACTTTGTGGAATGCTGCGTAGAAGTAGTAGTAGAGACAGTGTTATAAATATATACATATAAAATATATATATTTAGAGCTTACCTAAGCAGATCTCTCGTTGCAATGCTCTCCCATGACATGGCTGAGTGTTGTTACGCCTTAACGCTACTGTGATCTAATACATATACGGCTTACTTTGCAATATGTATTTGTTTGTGTACTTGGAACTAAGCTAGAAGCGCGGAGTCAGTTAGTCCGATACTCGAATTTAGATCTTTTTATACCCTGACCCCATTGAAAATGGGAATTCAAGGTATAGTAGTTTCGTGAAAATGTATGTAACAGGCAGAAGGAGATGTCGCACCACAAAAAAATAAGTTGATTAAGCCGTTTCCGTCTGTCCGTCCGTCCGTCCGTATGAACGTCGAGATTTCGGAAACTAATAAAACTAAAGAGCTGAAATTTCACATGAATACTTGTATGTTAGTTACGCAATACGAGTTTATTTGAATTTTTTTCGATAACAATTCCCATTTTCAAAATATCGATAAAAATCGAAAATTAGATTAGATTAGATTAGAAAATTAAGCTAGGTAGATATTACAGATTTTGTAATTTTCAGATTTAGGATGCCACACCCCCTTCGCCCCCAATTTGAAAAAACGCATTCCAAATACAAATACAAGGGACTTGTAATTTGTAATAACGGTCGCAGACCCCATTAAGTACATATATTCTTGATCAGCGCAAAAAAATGAGTTGACATAGCCCTGTCCGTCCATCCGTCTGTCGGTCTGTCCGTTCGTGTGAACGTCGAGATTTCGGAAACTACAAAAGCTAGAGAGCTGAAATTTTACATGAATACCCGTATGTTAGTTACACAGTACGACTTTGTTTTTTCGATAACTCATCTCATTTCCAAATTATCGATAAGCAAACGAACATTCGTTTCTATATTTTCGTTTTTTTTGTGCATTATTTCTACACCGTTTGATCTAGAAGAGACTTCAAATTTATATATTTAGATAGATATCATAGATACGCAGATTTTGGATGCCACGCCCCCTCGCCTCCAATATGCGAATATGAAAATTGTCAAATGCACACATTCGGATGCTATATTCCAAAAGTTTCATTAAGATCATCCATCTAGGAATGAAGTTATAAGCGTATAAAGTATAGCCGACCCCGCCCCCAAGCCACGCCAACAACTGCGCAGTTAGCAGAGCGCGCTTACACGTGCGTAGTCGAGCCGTCTCGACTAAAGCCTTCTTACTTGTTTATACGAGCTATAGACTTCGTTCTTTTTTTGTTGGGTCCGTGTATTGCACGCTGTTTGTTTCAAAAAATCGATAACTATTTCCGTTTCAGATTTGGAACAAAACGTAATTCAAATACTAGACATACAGTTTGGTTTGCAATATAGATATAAATGTCATGGTCATACTCTGAAAGTTTGATTACGATTGTCCGTCTAGAAACAGAATTATCAATAAAATAAGACACCTGCAATCCTTACACACATACAGGCGTACAAGCGTATATCAGCGTGTGGCTGATAAATAATTCTTGGAATATTATTGGTTCTTCGGAGGGTTCAGGGGATCTCGTAGTCGAGCAGTCTCGACTAGAGCTTTCTTACTTGTCTTTATCTGTTTACTTGTTCTTACTTTGCTGCCATTTATAGTATACATCATAGCAGTAAACTTGAATAGAAACGGAAGCATTTTATACAACTCGAGGACAAAAGATAGCTCAATACACGTGACCTTGTATCACCTCTCTCTGCATCTCTGCACCTCTGAATGCATTTTTACTTACTCGACTCTCAAGGTAGTTCATCCCCCGCCAATCAACCCACCAAACATCTTAAGTTTTTTCTTGTGCTAACTAACCCATATAATTTACGTAAAGTTATTAATTAATTAATTTCAAAATGACTCAAATATTGTTTGCTAATTAATTAGTTGAACACAAAACACAAATTCACAGAGGACTTTTCTTACTTATTTATTCGGATGCTGCTACTGCTGCTACTGCAAATTGAGAGTTGACGTTTCTGACCCCGATTTATTTTGAGGGTTGCCAGCTTTTAAAAAGGCAATAAACCAAACGGAACCCAAAAACGAACCAGTTACGTTCCTTTAACGTTTTCTGTTGAATATTGTTTGATGGTGTTCATGAAAAAGTTAATGACATGAGTGTTCTAGTCGAGACTGCTGGACTAGAAGATCTCCTGAACCCTGCAAAGAACTGCTATTATTCTTTACGCACGCATATGCACGCGCTGCTGGGCTATATTTTGCACGCCATTATAAATGGGCTATCGTCATAAAATTTCAGAACGTAAGAATAACAGTCACATTTCTCTATTTGCTCTACTCTTTGAAATGGGCTTTTTAAAATTTGGAGCGAAAACTGAAAATTACTAAAACTCCGTTTAATATATTCATAAGTATAGAATTTATTTTTTTTTTACCGTGAACCCATTGTAAATGGAAATTCAGGGTATAATGGTTTTCTGCGCTTTACTAACTGCTAAGTTCCTGCCGTGAGGTGAGGGTGTGGGTTCACAAAAATTTCAGAACGTAATAATAGCATTCAAATGTCTCTATTTGCTAAATTACAAGTCTCTAGTATTTGAAATGCGTTTTTTACAAATTGAGGGCGTGGCATTCTATATCAGAAAATTAAAAAATCTGCGTATCCATAATATCTATCTAAGTTTAAAAATTTGAAATCTCTTGCTAAAACGGCGTAAAAGTTGTGCTCAAAAATCGTAAAAAAAAAAAACGAATTTTCGATTTTTTACCGATAATTTGTAAATGCAATGAGCCAATGAGCCCATTTCGAAGCCGACTAGCTTCTGGAACAAGGTCATATTTTCAGTTGAGAGCAAGATTTGAGAGCAAGATTTGATTTGATTTGTAGAAAAAGAGGAGCAGAGAAGCTACTCGGCTTGGAAATATGCTCATTGGCGAAGTCCATACGTTTTATTTTTGTTTGCTTTTGAAATATGGAGCTTCCTACGTTTGTTGTTTTGTTGAAACGTTCCGCGACTCCTTGGTGGGCAGTAATTCTTGGATTTGGAGGCACCAGCTAGCTGAACAGTTCTTTTTCTTCCAGTCTGTCAGATCGATGCAACTGTAATATGGAGCCTGTTAAATTGTAGTTATCGTACACTCTCTGACATAAGGAATGAGTTCTGCCAACCAATCGGACGATTTCTCGCCAGGATTTACCTTCCAAACGAAATTTTAAAATTTATTTGCGCTCTTCGACACAGATCCCTTTTCCCTTGGTCTGCATAATGCAACGAAAATTGAAAAAATGTGCTTGCAAATATCAGAGAAAATAATTAACAAAAAGAAAAACGATAATCGCGAATTCCCTCATTGTACGCAGAATTCTACGTATGTATGTACGCAGACTTTCGGAAGGTCATTTTATACCCTGAGCGCATTGAAAATGGGATATCAGGGTATAATGGTTTTGTTAAATGTATGTAACAGGCAGAAGGAGGTGTGGCAGACCCCATAAAGTATATATATTCTTGATCAGGGCGACGCGTAAAGTTGATATAGACATGTCCGTCTGTCCGTATGTTTAAACGCGTCAATTTCCAAAGATACAAAAGCTAGAGAGTTCATTTTTTTGTGTGTTAGGTCCGTATATTGCACGCGTAGTACGAGTTTGTTTCAGAAATTCGAAACCTGTTATACTTAAATTCTATTTAATTCATCTTTAGAGTTAGAGCCTCCAAGTCTTCTGCATATATATAGATAGTAATTTAATACAATTTCGGTTTTTGTCAGATTTTGATTCCGGTCCCCACCACCACCCCCAAATGTGATAGATAGATGATAGATATGTATGTATGTATGAATATCATAATCATAATCTGAAGATATCAATACGATTGTCCATCTAGAAAGAGAATTATTAATCAATAAAGTTTTCGCAGCAAAACCCATGTGGCGCAGCAACAAAGGCAGCGAGACAGCAAGCCGCCTGCATTGCTCACACACATACATGCCTACAAGCGTAGATCAGTGTTTGTGTGCGCGTGAGTTTGCATGTATAGTTTGTTACGCGTGGAGAATCGAAACCAAGCATTCTTGGAGTATGAATCGTTCGAAGAAGGGCTCAGGGGATTTCGTAGTCGAGCAGTCTCGACTACAGCTTTCTTAATTGTTTTGTTATGGTTTTTGTTTTAAATAGTTATATTATGCTTTAGTTTTTTGTTTTGAAATGGTATTAAATATTAAGTTTAATAACTAAGGAAACTAATAAAAAAAAAAAAGAAAAAAATCGATATCTTGTTTATACCGAGCGCTATCAATGGTCAAACTGAAAAAAAAAATATATCCCCTACATTTCTTCTTCTATATCTATATTTTTTTCGACGACATCTCTCGTTTCAATGCTAGTTTTTCTTTTCACAAATATTCTGCCAGTCCTTTAAAAGGTGTTGGTGGCGAAATCAGGAACCCCTGTGAAACATCCGAGCAAGTGGAAAAGGTGTTGTGGGCCGACATTTGTGCGTCGATGGTGTTGTACCACGTTACTCATGACCCAACGCCAGAAGCCCTGCAGCTATGGCTGTAAGAATTCCTCAGGATGGTGGCTTCGTCGGCATCCATGGTTCAGAGCACACAGTTTACAATGGGCTAAGAACTCTACCCACACTTTACTATACAATTAAAAAACAAGCAGTGAATTTAAATTTGATTTCTTTTTTTTTTTTTTTTTTTTTTTTTTTTTTTTTTATTTGCATTGATACATTGTTCACCTCTCCACTCTTTTCCGTTTTGCGGCTTGCCTTCGTTCATATTAATATTCGTTATCTCCCCCTCCCATATTACACATTAATATATGTATCATCGTACTGAATGAATTCGCTTATCTGATCTCTTAAATGGTATTATTTAAGTAGATATAGATATAAATTTTCTGTACTACAGTTAAAAACTACAATTTAGTTCGCATTACCTATGCCAACTGAGCTTTTCCTTTTGTTTATCATTATTATAATTATATGTTTATAAATAAATAATATATATATATATATAATATATATACATATATTACTTATTCATTTATTTTTTGTCATGTTTAAGTGCATATACATACAAATGTATACATGATCTAATTACATCATTTTCATCTTTTGATCTCTTTCGGAATTACGGAATTACGTATCGTATGAATCTACATACGTATCTATGCATGGGTGTATGTATTGCAGTGTGGTTTTGTTACGCAAATTTGTATAACATATTTATAGGGGCCACCTTTTACATGCTTGTTGTTTCTGTGTGTTTAAGTACTTATAGCACATTTATGCGGCTATTGGGTGAATGTGGTGTTTGTGCAAATAATTATAGCATATTTATAAGGGACAGCAGATGTGTGAGTGTGTACGTATATATGGCTATATCTGTAGAGAAGTTTGTGTCCATTTTCATATAGCAAAATTATGTGAATCATACAAATTAATCTTGTCAGCGACAATGCTTGCCATATATGTGTGTATGTACATATATGTACATACATATATCTATAATTTAAATTCAACAAATTGAGGATTGCATGTAAAAAAAGACTCACTTCGAAATACATCTGTATATAAAAAATGAATTTTTAAAATAAATTGTATTGTTCAAAAATAAATATCTCGAGAATAAAACAATGATCTTCATGTATGGCACGGGTATGAAACTAATATTGATTGTTAGCAGGTGTTTTAAAGTACCGAACGTGTATAAAAAAAAAATTAACTAAAGAGATTCGAAAGCGAATTGTATGTATTGCAGTTTCAGATTGGCATAACGCAAATTAGTAAGTGGCATTCAGACATAAAGAATACTATGATAAGTTATGTTGTATGTATTGTATGGATCTTTTTTGTATTTTATTGCATTGCATAGAATTATATTGTATTGTATGTATTGTATTGGATTGTATTGGATTGTATTGTATGGTATTGTATTTTATTGTAGTGTATTGTATTGTATTGTATTGTATTGTATTGTATTGTATTGTATTGTATTGTATTATATTGTATTGTATTGTAAGCGTAATCCTAATCATCTCAAACTGTAAAAGTGGATAAATATTATATCTACTTATGTATGCTGCCTACTTTTAAGAGAGAGAGATGGCTTTGAAAAGTATGTTAACATCAATTATTTAAAAACTTAGGGATTCTGTTTCTGACTGATTTCGGATTCGGGTATTATAAATTCGGATTATTCATAAGTTTTTGCGTTATGCTGAAAACGAGAGCGTTAAAAGGTAAAAAGGTGTCTCCGAGTGCTTTATGGGAGATATACATGAGTGATATACTCTTCTACAATTAAATACTGTGCTTGAGTCCGGGTCTGTGTATGTGTTTGTGTGTGGGTGTGCGTGTGCGTGTGTGTTTGTAGGTGTGTGTATTAACTAGTTCTGAATTTTGAAAAAATTACTCGGAATGTTTTTAAAAACTTTGTTGTATAGAAGCCTCACTTTGACCGTGATGTTTCGAATCAGAACTATGCTTTATAAATAACACCGAAAAGATCCAACTCGTAGATTCCTTAATGTCTCTTTAAATGTGTGTATGTGAATACTACTTATGTGGTATGTAAATAAGTTTCATGTAAATATGAAGCAAATGACTTCATCAATACATGAATTACAAATTTTCTTTATTTGTGTTGTTTCTCCTCTTTATTAAATATACAATAATTATAACGTTTCACCTAAACTTTGTTGTTTGTCTCTCATTCTACACACAAATGTTTTTCTTTTTTTATAAAATGTTGTAATGTAACTTCTATAGCATATGTATATATACTGCTTCGTTTCATTAAAAATATTCGAAAGCTAAACTTAAAAAAAAAAAAACTGAAACAAAACAAAAACAAAAATGCTAAGAACATAGAAACTTACAGTTGAGAGTTCTTTGAATTTCACCTTTCCCATATTCGAAATACTTAAAATACGAATAATAATTGTAAATGTAAATGTTATACGAATGATTCATACGTTTTGTGTTATAACAAGTACGTATGTCATATTATCGTCCCTATCTCTGTTTGCCATTGGCCTTAGTTACTTAGTTTTCTAATTTACTACTACACGTGTTTTAATCTTCTTAAATATAAACGTATGCTATATATATATATATATATATATATATATATATATATATATATATATATATATATACATTATTTATTTATATATTTATTTTCAGTCAAAACTGTCCAACGTACAAGGCAGCTATTGTACGATAAGTATGTGTATATGAATGAGTATATATAAAGGGTGTCTCAAAAAGGGTTATAATTAAAAAGTGTACATTATTTTATTGATTTATATAGTATATAGGGTTGTAATCCGTCCAGGAATTCCGGGACATGTCCCGCTTTTGAAGGTAATGTCCTGGTGTCCCAACCTGACACGAAACTGTCGAGACAGGTGAAGAATTTTGTTGAGAAAAGCGCAGATAAGCTAGTAAAGTTCTTTTTCTTTTTTGCAACAATCGTGAACTCGTGCTGCTACTCAGAAGTATTGAAAACAGCATAATTCTTTTATAAAATTCCTCCGCACAATGCAAACTTCGAAAGGATTTTGCCCTTACGAACAAAATAATTTAATAGTTAATGTTCAATTTCATTTTGTGAAAATGAAGTGCTTAAAGTTTCATAAGGAATATTTCTTATGTAAATATGAAGACTTAAGTTGTTGATTTTTATTATGCATTGTACATTGGCCAGAAAAAAAGCCATGCAGTAATTGAATTGTCTTTTGGGCTGTATGGCATGTCGCACCATGTGTTGTTGAAACTACATATCGTTATTGTCTGAACAAACTTTGACTGAACTGTCAGCTGTTATGCTGTGTTGTTGACAACATTTAAATATTGCGTGAGGCCACTTCCCCGATATACTATTCTATATAAAGCCCTTTTTTGTAAACTATATAAATAAATAGAAAATGCAAACTTTCTAATTATAAACCTGTGCGTTTACTTCTTGCGTGATTTCAGACACCCTGTATATGCCTCAAAACTCATATAATTTAGGTTTGCCATTTGACTTCCAAGGGGGACAGTCAACGATCGTACAGATTTCAGTTTAAGAACATAAAAGCCAACAAATAAATAAATACAAAAATTTTGCAAGGAAGAGTTTTGCAATGAATGAGCTTAAAGTAGGTTTTTTTGTAATGAATTCTTGAGGTCAATTTATGTAGCAAATTAAGTAAGCCTAGCTCTTTTACGAGGATTGGAAAAATGTAATTTCGATTTGATTCGATTGACTAAAATCTCTTTCATTAATTTCCATTGTTTCCATAAATAGAAAATATTTACAGCAGAAAGATCGCCAAAAAAATGTATAAAATCAATGAACTAAAATGGAAACATATAAATTATATATATGTATATTATTTTGTTATATTAGTTGTACTCGAATTAAAAGCTGCTAATTGTTGCTGGGAACTACTTTTAAGTTAAACACAAACATTGCAATCATCAGAAACCAAGACAAACATAAGCTATATATTCTAATCTTGAATCTGAAATCGGGTTTCTCATTGTTTAATATATATTTATATTGCTATAAACTATGTTTTAATTCGCTTTCTCATTTTTGTTTACTTATTTATTCTATTTTCACCTTTCTCCTTCTTTTCTTCAATTTCTGTTCTCTCTGCTGTCTCCGTATGTTAATCGATTCTTAAATCGATCTTATATCTCAAATACATAGGTAGGTATAACTATGTTTACATGTAGTACTCCCTAATAATTTAGGAGATGCACGTGTGATGTAATACAATGATGGATTTTCAAATCTGTGTCTTTCAGTCAACCGAGCCAGCCATTTAGCGCGTTTTGTGCATTCAACGATAGATAGCTATCATTTCCATAGGACAATATATTGCGTTGTTTGGTGTCCACAAGTGGTAGAATAAGCTGGCAATCAGGATTGTTGCTGTTATAGTGCCACCAGGTAGCCAACTGGAGATCCACAAATAGGCATCGATAGGGCGACTAAGTGTTGCTTGACCCGATCCACTGTTGTAAGTCAGCTCTTCGTTTTTAACTACTTCGTTTGGATGCTTGTCATAATTGTGATGATCATCTGAAACGTGGAAAACTTTTAAGTTGACTATATTCTTAAAAATTCTTGAGATTTTGGCCTAGCTAAATACATATTCATAAAATCCAATCGAGTACTCATGGTCTTACGCATACATAGGAAGTTGGTTAGCATTGGTCGGGTTAGGCACATCGCGATATTTTCTATAATATATATATATAACATTATATATATACATATATATATTATTACTTAACCTATATATGATTATGCAAAGTGTATCAGTCAAAGACTTGTATCTTTTCATCCATAAGTTGTTTTCGGGATTAAATAGAAAGAATAATTACTCATCTATATAATTCAACTTTTTCAACTTGCCATGATCGCACAGACGGAAAAATTTTCTTTGTAAATCAATCATAGCAACTTTCGTATTCAGTATAAATTTGTCTAGTTCTTGGTATATCTTCAGAGGTTATAGATTTTTTCATTCTCTACAAATCTTAAGCCGTAAATTTATAAGCTACATTTTTTTTTTTATGATTTAGCATAGCTTCAATTAAAAGACGGACCGCAAGATGGACATAGTACAATTACATAATCTGATCTTTTATCTTACGTCTCTCATTTCTCATCTTTTATCTTTCATCTATCATCTTGCGTATTTTCTCTTATCCCAGTATCCGTCACTCATATTTTGCCTCTCATCTCACATATCGTCCCTTCCCTTTTATATAGGGACATCTCTTCACTTCTCTAATATATACTTCATCAAGGGGCGTAAAAAAAAACACCTTTTACCTATTTTAATTGATTTTGAATATTTCATATACTATCAATACATTTGTTTCTAGACGTTCTTGAAGTGACGAAATATACCGAGACAGGTATGATGGTGGTGATGGTAGGGTGGGCACAGGTGGTGAATAGCAGATGCGTATGCAAATGCATTTCTAATGTATTCTACTTACTTTTCGTCTTATTATTACCAAGGTCTGTCGGACTGTGGGATGATTGTGTATTATTGCTAATATCGGTATTATAACTGTCTGAAGTGGTTTGAATTTTGATATTTGTGGTGTGTTTCGGAAGAAAGAATTGTTTGCTATTGTGATTATTATATGTTATGTTACTTATGTTTGAATTTGAATTGAAATCTGCATTGGAATTTGTTATTCTGCTGCTTGATGTTGTGTGTTCTGTTGTTCTGTTCATGTCCGCACCCGAGTTAATGGCCCAATTATTAACAATTGGCCAATTAATAGTGCTCTGTACAATATTACTGTGATTTGTGTCAACAATAACTGGTGACAGGTAATGCATATCTTTTTTGCCAACTTCCTCTTGTATGTTGAACTGATTTGTAGTTTCGTCCTTACCATTACTGTTCATATTGTTCATATTGCCTTTGTGGTGTGGATGTTGATTATTCTGTTGCGTTGGCACATTATTAATCCGAATGCCAGTCTGTATATGATGATGGTTGGGGTACGGCATGTGAATGCCGCCTCGTCCAGGTGGCAGCATATTTATGCTGCCATGGCCAGGAGAGAGTATTATGCCAGATCCCCCCCCTACTCCTGCTCCACCTCCTACAGTTCCCCCTCCAGCCGCTATTAAGTTCGGTTGAATAGGTATGCGGTTGAACTGATCAATATTTGTATTAATCGACGGGCCCATGCTATTGATGGGCTTCATATGACTACCACCAGCCACCGATCCACTGCCCACGCCAATTGTACTAATTCCATTTTGGCTATTTATATTTCTATTAAGATCAATATTAACGGCCGTATTATCGACACCATTGTTCATATTGGTAGTTCCCCCACTGTCCACAACTGGCACATTGCTCAACAGTGGTGTTGTTTCCGTTGTCTTGTTCTTCTCTTCGGGCGCACAGCACACTTTGAACACAACTTTCATATTATTTGTGGAGCAGCGACCACCAATGCGACGGTATAAGTCGTCCTTCGATGACGTTGCTAGAATTGAAATACATCGATAAATACGAAAAAAATCAATTAACAACTATTTAAATTAAATTAATAATAAATAAATAATAATCAAGTAAGAAAGCTCTAGTTGAGACTGCTGGACTAGGAGTCAGCGTCCAACAACTGATATTCCAAAAATTCGCTTCTGCAGTACCATTGAAAATTTTAAATTAGAGAATAACAGTTTTGTTAAATGTTTCAGTCAGAAGGAAGCATGGCAATCCATGTAAAGTACAGTCGCCGGCATAACTATTTTGACAAACAAAAATGTAGGCCAATAAGCTTATAACTTTTTTTAATGCCAATAAAAAAATAAATAATATTTATGCTGAGAAGATATGAATATCTATTGTATTTTAAACCCAAAGTGGTTTGTTTTAATAAACATTAACAATACAAAAAAAATCATGAAATCAAAATGTACGGTGGCAAAAGTATTTTGACATATGAAAAAGAATGCAAAAGTTCACAATATTTTATGTTTCCACTTAATGTTTCTCAAAATTAATAAAAAAATATATCCTCCCTTAGCACTAATGACTTTTTGGAGACGTCTAGGAACCGAATCAACCAATTTATGTATATAGTCCAACGAAATATCCTTCCAGAGGTCTCCAATCTCAGAAATAGTGTCCTCTCGTGTCCTTGTGAAATCTACACACCGCTGTCGCTTGATATAAGCCCATAGGTTTTCAATTATACTTATATCAGGACTCTGAGGTGGCCAATCTAGGACATTAAGTCCTATTTCACTTAAAAAATTTGAAATAAGTTTTGCCTTGTGGCATGGCGCATTGTCTTGCTGGCTAATAATTGCTTCTCCGATTAGTTTATCCCCTGAGGGAAATTCATGATCATTAAGGACATCCAAATATTTGTTTTTGGTCATAGTTCCATCGATAGGAACTGAGTCTCCGATGCCATTATAGGAAACACATCCCCAAAACATTACTGACCCGCCACCATGGCTTACTCTTTCACTTGTTGGTATCCTTTTTTGGTGTGTTACTTAGGCATTCTCACAAAAACTTTTTTTTTAGAGCAGTGGTAGTTAAATGAGCTTTCATCACTCCATAAGACTTGATGCCAAAATGACAGAGGCTTGTTAACATATTTTTTTGCAAACTCAAGCCGTTTTAGTTTATTCCTCGCACTGATTTGAGGGATAACTCTAGACACATATGTTCCGTAGTTTGCTTCCTGGAGGCGTCTGCGAATTGTCCTTTCGCTAATAATGATATTTGTTGTATAAGCAATCTCCTGGGAAACTGTTTTGGGCATATGTAAAGGATTTTTTTTTTAATGTCGAAGAATATAACGATCCATGACTTTATTTGTTTTGCGAGGTCTGCCACTCCGCGGCAGATTTTTGATGGTGTGGTATTTTTTAAATTTATTTTTTTGATAATAAACAGTTTGACGAGAAACATTGTATAAGATACTGATATTTTCCACAGAAATACCAGCGTTATACTTCTCCACCATTTGATACTTCACAATGTCACTTAATTATTTTTTTTTTACTCATAACGAAGCAAAATAGAAAAGCAAAAACGATTTTTTACGTCTTAGAATAAATGATAGAACAACAAAAATCACGTGGGTTAGCTGTAAAGCCAGTAGCAGACTAATAATGACTAAATACTTCGAATGTCAAAATACTTTTGTCCATCTCTTATCAGCAAACGAAAGACAATAAAGCAAAAATTATGAAAACGCAAAGTGCGATTGAAAAAAGCCTTTGCATTCTGTTTTATGCTTATCTGCTTTATGCTTTGCTGTTAAAAAAATAACCGTTTTATATTCGAGTTCTTCAAAGTAAAACGCAGAATAGAAGAACAAATTTTGTCAAAATAGTTATGCCGGCGACTGTATATATATTTTTGATGAAGACGACGAGCTGAATTGAGGTTAGGGTCGTATATTGCACGCGCATGTCGAGTTTTTTTCAGAAAATGGATAACTTGCATTGCTTTAACGTTATCGATCACCTAGAGTCTCCAAGTTTCTACATATATATATATATATTGTGAAGACTCACAATTTTTGTAGATAGTAGTTTGTAGTATAAGATAGTCATTAATTTTGTATTATTAGTCTATAAGTTAATAATAGTACGATAAACATACAATCTCATACATATGTACATAATTATAAGACAGGGTAGCGAGAGATCGGCGAACGGCGACATATCATAACGCAGCAACAGACGGACAAGCAGACAAACGCAACAACCAAACGAACGGGACAAAAGACAAGACAGATAATTCTAACGGCGATCGCGGTACAGGCTGCATTATTCGCCAAATAATGCACCTAGCAACAGCATCGACGACAACACAGACCTAACGGACAGCATAGCAACGGCGACATCAAGAGCGCGCAACAGTAAGAGAGCATAGCCGCGCTCAAAGCTAAGCGGCGGCCACGATAATACGAGCAGCGCGGCATTAAGAGAGCATAGCCACCCGAGCAAGAACACACAGCACGTGCCGAGCCGAAAGTTCTCGCGCTACATAGCGTAAGCACGCGCTGACGCTCGGCCGGGCAGAGGTGAGAGCTCATGCGCAGCTAATGCACGCAGCTTAACACACAGACACGCGCAGAACGAAGGTGTGAGAGAGCGGCGACAGCGCGCAGCCGCCCACGCAGTGAGGAGATGCGCCAGCGTAGCATTGAGAAATGCAGCATGCAGATCACTCTGGCTGCGGCCTCGGCGGGCATCAGACATGCAAGGAATAACTTCGGAAGGAATCACAAACGGAACCGACTGGTGAATATCGACGGACAGTAGACACGCGGACAGTAGACACGACGAGGTAGCATAGCTGGGGCGCGAGTTAAGCATAGGAATACAGGTGAAGTAGAGAAGTGCATAAGTGAAATAATAAAGAGATATATAAGTGAAAGAAATAAGAGTCTTTACTGGGAAATAAAGAAACGATAGACTGTGAATTTCAGCATCGCGGCTCCTCGGTAATACGCAGTGATACTCTATATTCGACATCACGCGGTATACGCAGTCGTCGAATCGGAGTGGCACTCTGTACTTATCCGGATCAGAACTCGTCAATATTGTGTCCCGCCGGTAATACTCAGTGATACCCTGCCTCCTACATCACGCGGCATACGCAGTTGTCGGGGCAGAGCAGCACTCTGTATCTTACACGAAGTGATACCCTGTAATCGACATCACGCGGTATACGCAGCTGTCGGAACAGGGCAGCGCTCTGTGTGTTACACGAAGTGATACCCTGCAATCGACATCACGCGGTATACGCAGCTGTCGGAACAGGGCAGCGCTCTGTATTCCCTACGCAGTGATACCCTGTATTCGACATCACGCGGTATACGTAGTTGTCGGGTCTGGGCAGCACTCAGTGTTTATCCAGACAACGAATTCGCCCAACCCACGACGCGCCGGCCACGCGCAGTGATACCCATATCGCGATTTCGCCCGTACCGTAGCCCGTCGATAGCCCACGGGGACGCCTAAGATTCTACACCACGCGGTATACGCAGTTGTAGAATCCGGACAGAGCCGGCGGCTATCCAGGTCACGGTGTCGGCATACCCGGCCACCTCCGGCCACCTACAGTTAGTTTATTGGGGCCTCGCCCGAATCCATAGCCCGTCGGTGAAACGCAGTGTTACCCAAGATTCCACATCACGCGGTATACGCGGTTGTTGAGTCTGGGCAGCGCCTCGTGCATACCCGAGTCGGGCCATCTCCGGCCGTGCATACTCTACCCTACTATCGTACGGTAAATTCTGCGCCTAGAGACACCTCTCATTCCGTAGTCTCGAATTTTACAAATTATCTTGTGAAAGGACCTGGCGAGACCGAGATTCATACCCCGGCCAATAGAGCTTCTTTACAATATATATATATATATATATATATATATATATATATATATATATAAGTTAAGGAGGTAGTTCAGGATACGTAGTAGGCTGGATTCTCCTATCACACATGAGAGCAGAATACAACGTACGGAGCTGTTTCTATTCAGTTTATATTGGGACGAGACAGAGTTTACATCTATTGCTCCTAAATTATACAAAATTATACAAAGTTATATTAAATATATTATTTCATCGAATCCAAGTGTATTTGTCTACGCGAGAAGATACCTCAGTGCACATATCACTACCCTCGTAGTGTGTGTGCGCTTAACTTATATATATATATATACGTTATCGATCACCTAGAGTCTCCAAGTTTCTACATATATATATATATATATAAATACTAATTTAATACAATTTTGATATATGTATATCAGTGCGTGCGTATGAGTGTGCATGCGTGTTTGAGTATGTACAGTTTGTTAGGCATGCATAAACAATGCGATGAATTCTCGGAATATTATTGATCCTGTGAAGGGTTCAGGGAGTTCGAGCAGTTTCAACTAGAGCTTTCTTATTGTTTTCTAATGAACAATTTACAGAACAACTTTTAATGTAATTCCAGGGGGTATTTCAGAAATATACAAAATTGTGGCAGAGATAGCAATCAGAATATTAAATATTAAAGGAAACATATATTAAATCCAGATCAACTTACAAATGAAATAGTAGTCATTTCCAGGTAGGAACTCTAAACCACCTGGCTGCGGTGTAAATGGCCGGAAAGTTATCGTAAAAAACATTAATTTCTGAGGCTTATCACATATAGCTATTACTCGCGGATCGGCGTTCGTTATGCGACATGTTTCGTACTCCACTTTGGACACATTGTATATTATGTATTTCTCTGTTTCATTCTCGAATGTCCCGGGCTCATACACTGGACATATTATATGCACCTGGTCGAACTCAAATGCTAAATTCCCTTTGTTAACGTCAATAATATGATCCGTATTATCGATTCGAAATCTGTAAAGTTAAGAAAATATAAATTGTTGGAGGTACATAACAATCAAAATTATCAATGTGTACATAAATATTCATTACATCTTCACGGTACATCACAGGGAATCTATTCTTAATCCCTGGACCCATTGAAAATTTAAAGTCAAGGTTATTAAATGTATGTAAGAGGCAGAGCGGCGTGGCCGACCCCATAAAGTATATATATTTTTGATCAGGGCGACAAACTGAGTCGATTTACGTATATACATGTAAACAGATTTGACTTTCCGTCCGTATGTTGTAATTCGTCGATTTCACCACCTACAAAAGAACCCAGCATAGCAGGTACAGGTCAAGTTCGTTTTAAAAAATCGATAACTATTGTTTTTTTAAGGTTAATGATTATTTTTAATAAAAGTCCGCTATAAAACTATATCATAAAATTTTAGGTTGGACACATTCTAAAATTGTGATTTAAATAGTCAATCTAGAAAATAATATATTTTTTATGAGTTTCCATAATATTCTTTCTTCTAAAGTCAGTCAGTCTCGACTAAAACTCCTGTATTTGTCTGCAATTAAAATCAAGCATTAAGCGAAGCTATCATCAAGAAAGAGCAAGCAATAATAGATTCTCTCTATACTCTCTACTATTGTTGCAAAACAGAGTACCTGCAAGTCGAGCAGTAAACCTTGCCGAAATCATTTGGCTTTGGAGAAAGTACAAGTGTACAAGTAAAAGCTTTTTACCTTTTTACCAAAACCTTGTTAAATGCACTACGGATATGCAGAATGTCCTCACGTCAAGGAATAATACCTTTCTAATGCGTGTGGTCAAGAAGTATAAGTAAGGACTACAGCACCAGGAGCACCACCTCAATCACGTTAACCTGCCCCTCCCCCAGATTGCATATATGACGCATGGTCCCTCATCAGACAGAGAACAGAAATCGCATTATTTATTTAGAAATGTGCGACTCAAAGCGGTGGTGCTTTAACAGAGAATGCGAGTGCATTCGAATTGAGTAAGGCTGGGTAGGTCTTGAAACCTAGGCTCGGCCCTGCATTCGAAACTACAGGAGCGTTCCAGCAAACCCAAGTCGCGACCGCCTGTATAACTTCTCACCCGACGACAGTTACCCATGCCACCTAGCAAGTATGTTTAACACGCAGTACGCACTTACATATGTCTTATGTCTGCCTTTTTCCCCCTACACACGTTTCCTTGGTTACCTTCTACTCCATTCCAACTTCCAACTTCCAAGTTGCAAGTTGTTCTTTGTTTATTTTTTCTTTCCTTCTATTTTATTGTGGAGCTTTGTAAATCAAAAATCACCCCTAATGATGAAGTACGCATATTTCACATGTTCGCTTTGGCGACACACACTCCATCGCATATACATACAAACATACAAGTGCGACTAGAGTTACAGCAGAACACATACTTTTACTAAAAGCACACACATATTTATTAATTTTACAATATATATATGCATGTATATATATATAATTACAACAATTCAACGATTCGTATCAAACGCACATAACAAACAGTATATGCACATCCACGCACACATTCACATACGTATGCACGCATAAACACGTGCCTTGCTGTCTCGCTTGCAAACGTAAACCCAAACGCTCTACACATGGGCTATTGTTATGGGAACTTATATGATGAATAATTTTTGTTGTAGATGGACTTTCGTAATCAAACTTTCAGTCCTACCCAGCCTCAACTGGGACATAATATTGGAAATACATTTTTTAAACATTGGGGGGGATGGGAGTGAAGTAGGGGACGGTATATAAAATTTGACATAACTCAAAACTGTATTAAACTACTATCTATATATGTACATACATATATGTATATACCTATATGAAGACTCTAGCTCTAAAAATGAACGAGATATTATATTTTTATACCCTGAGCTCATTGAAAATGGGAAATCAGGGTATAATGATTTTGTTAAAAGTATGTAACAGTCCGAAGGAGGCAGACCTCATAAGTATATATATTCTTGATCAGGGTGACGAGAAAAGTTGATATAGCCATATCCGTCTGCCCGTATGTTTGAACTCGTCGATTTCCTAAGATATAAGAAATAGAGAGTTCATTCTGTTTGTG
Organism: Drosophila antonietae; assembly: GCA_030914385.1. NCBI lineage: Eukaryota > Metazoa > Arthropoda > Insecta > Diptera > Drosophilidae > Drosophila > Drosophila antonietae. The sequence continues at coordinate 268,514 of JAUESO010000045.1, read as the reverse complement.
TTAGGTCCGTATATTGCACGCGCAGCACCAGTTCGTTTCGGGAATTCGATAACTTTTATATTTCCAGAATTATCGATAAAACAATGTATCAGGAATCAGTTATAAAATTATGTCTCGTTCATCTTTAGAGTTAGAGTCTCCAAGTCTTCTGCATATATGTAGATACTAATTTATTACAATTTCAGATTTCGTTGTCGAGCAGTCTCGACTACAGCTTTCTTACTTGTTTAAAGTATGATTTTATCGATAACTTTAAAACTATAGAAGTGGAGGAAGTCTCTAGCTCTCATATCTTTTGAAATCGACGCGTTTAAACATATGGACAGACAGATGGACATGGCTATATCGAATTAGCTTGTCGCCCTGATCAAGAATATATGTATGTCTATACTTTATGGTGTCGGCCTCTTACATACATATGTACATTTAACAAAACCATTATTCCCTGATTTCCCATTTTCAATGTGTTCAGCGTACAACAAGTAAGAAGGCTCTAGTCGAGACGGCTCGACTACGAGATAACCTGAACCCTGCAAAAAAAGTGATAATTTTCTTCCTTACGCACATATGAGCGCGTGCTCTGCTAACTGCGCAGTTGCTGCCGTATCTTGGAGGTGGGTTGGCCTGAACTTTGGACGCTTATAACTCCATTTCTAGATGAACGATCCCTACGAAATTTGTAGAGTCGATTAAGAGTATCTAAATGTGTGCCAAATTACAAGTCTCTACTATTTGAAATGAGCTTTTTTCAAATTGGGGGCGAAGGGGGCGTGGCATCCAAAATCTGAAAGTTACATAATCTGCGTATACATAATATCTATCGAAATAAACAAATTTTAAGTCTCTAGCTAAAACGGTGTAGAACAAAATATTAATGAATTTTCGATTTTTTATCGATAATTTGGAAATGGGAAGAGTTATCGAAAAAACAAAATAAACTCGTACTGCGTAGCTAACATACGAGTGTTCATGTGAAATTTCAGCTCTCAAGCTTTTGTAGTTTCCGAAATCTCGACGTTCATACGGACGGACGGACAGACGGACACGGTTAGATCAACTTTTCTCGTCACCCTGCTCAAGAATATATATACTTTGTGGGGTCTGACACGCCTCTGTCTGCCCGTTACATACATACATACATACATAAAAAACAAGTATGTAATTAACTAGTACCTGTTCATTTTATTTATTTAATCAACATTTAATAAACGAAATATTTCAGCAATTAGCAAACGTACATATATTCTTTATATATATATATATATATATATATATATATATATATATTATTCTATGAATTGTGAATAAATTATGAATTTTCGATCGTTACTTTAGTTTTGTTAAAAGCCACTCTAGCAGTGCCTTAATCCAGGTCATGGCAGTGGCACTGGTGTGGGTTCGAGTCCCGCAGAAAACCTTTTTTCAAAAAAAAATATTTTATATTTTATATTTGTATATTTATTATAAAATGCTTGCTGCCAATGATAATTGTGCATTTAAGCACTAGAAACAGCTTTTCCGCTTTGCCACGCTGCGTGGGCAAGCAATTTTTTATATGCATGCATGTATGTGTACACAGATGTTTGTACATGTATACATATCCAAGTGATATAGCAGTGAACATATTTAGCTAACGATTACATGTTATTTTCAAAAGACCTGGGTTCGAATCCCGTTGGAAACTTTTTGTTTATTAATCGAAAACTTGTAAATTTTATTTTTTTAAATTCATTAATATTATTATATTTATGTTAAAATGCTTTCTGCCATCTTAGCAATTACTACTAAGCTGTTTGTATGCATGAATTATGCAGTTGGCCACAACAAACTTCTTTGCCGATTTGCCACGCCCCCAGTGGGCCTAGACCCATAAATTTTGGCCAGTTCTTAGGAAGAGCCGAGGATAACATAACTGCAAAATGTGGTTGCTTACACTCAAAAAATGCGAAAATTACAGGGTATTTTTCGATATGCCACGCCCCCAAAGAGACGAAAAATTATTTTTAGGTCATCGATAGAGGAGGTTCTAGCTCTAAAATTGTAGGAGATATAAACTTTTGAGGTTTGCCACGCCCCCTGTGGACATAGATATATCTACCAAAGCTTATTGATCTTGGGTTGTCAACCCGAGTATATATGCCAAATTTCGAGTCTCTAGTGTCAATCCTGTTCAAAATATAGCACAATTTGAAAAATCAACTCATCAACTAGTATGATTACTGTTCATACGAGAGCAAGAGTTTACCGATTTGCCACGATCATAGGGGGCGGATCAGGCAAATTCTTACACTTTATATATATGTATATATATATCTATATATATATATATGTATATATATATCTATATATATATATATATGAGTATATTTTCCAAATTTCAAGTCTCTAGCTCTAATAGCGCCGAAAAATATTGCGTTCATACGGACAGACGGACAGCAAGACGGACATTGCACAAAACCAATATACTCATTTCACTTTAGACTCATACAAACAAGTCAGAAGGCTCTAGTCGAGACTGCTCGACTACGAAATCCCCTGAGCCCTTCTTCGAACAAATAATATTCCAAGATTATTCGATTCGTTTCTGCACTCCTAAGAAACTATACATGCAAAAACGCGAGCACACACACGCTTGTAAGCATGTATGTGTGTGAGCAATGCAGGCGGCTTGCTGTCTCGCTGCCTTTGTTGCTGCGGCACATGGGTTTTGATGAGAAAACTTTGATGATTAATAATTCTGTTTCTAGATGGACAATCGTATTGATATCTTTAGATTATGATTATGATATTCATATCTATATGCTAAACCAAATTGCATGTCTCTAGTATTTGAAATGCATTTTTTACACATTTGGGGGTAGTGGGGCGAGGTGGGGACCGGAATCCAAAATCTGACAAAAACCGAAATTGTATTAAATTAGTATCTATATATATGCTGAAGACTTGGAGACTCTAACTCTAAAGATGAATTAGCTAGAATTTTTTAACTGGTTCCCGATAAATTCGTTTATCGATAACTGTGGAAATATACGAGTTATCGAATTTCTGAAACAAACTCGTACTGCGCGTGCAATATACGAACCTAACACAAGACGCGTTCATACATACGGACGGACAGACGGACATGGCTATATCAACTTTTCTGTTCACCCTGATCAAGAATACATATACTTTATTGGGTCTGCCACGCCTCCTTCTGCCAGTTGCTGCCGTGACTTGGGGGTGGGTTGGTCTATATTTTGAACGCTTTCAACTCCATTTCTAGATGGACGATCTTCATGAAACTTTCAGAATATATTAATAGCACTAAATGTGCAAATTTGCCAAATTACAAGTCTCTAGTATTTGATATGCTTTTTTAAAATTGGGGGCAAAGGGGCGTGGCATCCAAAATCTAGCAAATCTGCGTATCCATAATATGTATCTAAATATACAAGTTTGATGTCTCTAGAGCTAGCTCAAACGGTGTAGAAGTTATGCTCAAATAACGTAAAAAACTTAAATGAATTTTCATTTTTTTATCGATAACTTGGAAATGGTATGAGTTATCGAAAAAAAAAACAAATAAATAAACTCGTACGGCGTAATTAACATACGAGTGTTCATGTGAAATTTTCAGCTTTTGTAGTTTACGAAAGCTCTGCGCTCGGACGGACACGCTAGATCAACTTATTTTTTTGTGCTGATCAATAATATATATACTTTGTAGAGTCTGCGACGTCTCCAGCTGCATGTCACATACATTTTCACAAAACCATTATACCCTGAATTCGCATATCACGCACCGATATGGGCTATATTTTTCTTAGATCAGGCTCGGCTGCTCTTAACTAGAACAGGTTACATAAACATACACACGTATGTAGTTATATGCCTGTTATATTTGCATATGAGTGTGTGCGTACACATTTCATTGTGAGCTCTGGCGGCCCTACAGTGCGTTAGCTACTATGTGTATCATCAATGTAGGTTTGCAGGCAATGTGCCGTACATACGTGTGTGCGTGTATGTTTGTATAACTAATTGAACATTGCACACACTCTACTACGATACTTGATGACGAATGAGTATTTACACACATATGGGTATACAGCCTTCGAGCATACATTTGTAAGTGCAAAAGATCTTAAGAATAGCAATATTTATATTTTTATGAACATAACTGCATCTACTTGGTACGGGAGTATTCGCAAAGGACTATTACAAGCTTTCAAATCGAACAAATTTCCCCTGAAGCTCGTTTGGTCGAGTTGGATCGACCACATCTACACATCTGTATGTACATATATAACACTTACATGCTGTTCGATGTATTCCAATGCATATAAAATGTTTTAGCGCAGCTGGACATTGTGGACAGTAGAACAGTTTCTATGCAAATGATCGTGAGTAGCGTGACAAGAGAAGTGACACCCAAACTGGGCAATGGAATTAACATTTTGTAACGTACGGAATGATTCTTCTTCTTATTACTGCTTATGTTAATCCTTCTCATACTGACATCGCTAGATTTTTGCTTAGCATCGATCAGCTCTGTTATCGGCGACTGAGGGGGGTGGAAGTGATTTTTGAGCTGAGTTGCATTAAACTGATTAATACGTTGTTCTTCCGGTCTTGCGTAAATCTTTGCTGTGGTTGTGGATAGTGCTGGGTTGGCAAGTACTGTTTTTTTGGCGCTCTTGCTTTTACTTTTGGTCTTTCGATGCATTATCGCTGGCTTTGATAGCACGGTCGTTGGTTGATTTCGTTTTCGCGCTTTTGGCATATGTTTTTTGTCAATGGTCGTCGGTGGAGTTATTGTTTGGTTGCTAGGCTTCAGCTGCTTCGGCTGCTGCTGACTGAGTGTTATGGACTTTCCTATCCATTTATCGTAATTAATATTAAACTCTGTAAAGCCGTTTTCCATACTATACATGCGTGTAGTCAAAGCAACTTTCATACTATCCTTTTCGCTGGCACCCGCACTCGATTCGCACATCAGCTGTTCTTGTACGTTAAGCATTCCAGCGATTCCTGTTAATGATTCCCAGTCGACCGTAAGCACACTTGACTTTGGCAACAGCTGATCCTGTTGTCGTCCAGTTGTCCCAATCAGCGAATTGCAGTTGGCAATGAGCCCCATTCTTCTAGTCGACGGTGGTACGATAGTCATTTATTATTTACTATATATAAAGTAATTTGTATTGCTATTTTCTTTCCTATTGATCTTATGTCGGTTTCGATTTTCGATTTTTAAGTCTTTGTGCATATATTTCCTCCACTCCTTTGGACCTTTGTGGAGTTGCGACTTGTTGTTGTCCCGCTGCTAATGCTAAAAAGCACGCCAATTGCCGGCGACCAAATTGCCGTTCTTGCTTGCTTTTGATAATATTAAAGTTGTGTCCAGCGGCAACATGCCGAAATCCCATGTTTCTGGAAAGCATGAAAAGAGGAATAATATCAGATCATCATTACATGATTCATTCATTTTCTAGAGGACATGGAAAATAACTGTAAATAATAATAGCTGTAAAATAAGAATGTGTACATAGCGATAAATATAATATATGTATGTACAAATGTGCTTGCTGCGTAACAGTCACAGTAACAATGCCAATAACAACAACAGCAGATGTACGTACGTATGTATCTGTGTGGGACTATATGCATACTTATTAGCTTTTAGACAGCAGCTTAATGTAACGTGCGTTAGCCATACACTTTCATGTATATGCACATATGTATGTTACTCCTGTTAATTAGCCATTAGTATCTTTTTGCCGATCTCTGTGAATTTTGTATACAGGCTTAAAATGTACATACATGTAAAATTGTACAGTATATTTGCCTATTTTATAATACAAAGCGAAAGGAACGGCATATGTATGCTATAGTCATATATCATACATATGATGTACTGATGCTGTATACGAGGCATGAAAATAAAACTGATTCCTTTAAATGGCTTGTTTTGAAAAGAATAAATAATATTGCACTAAAATAACAAAGTCTTGTTCCTGTTTTCCCGCTCTCACACTTTCACGAGCTCTATCTGTTTCCTCCCTCGTTATAAATATACATATATACATACATACATATGTATATCTCTCTCGCACTCTCTTTCTATGTGGCTGTCTCTCGAAGGAAACTCAAATACATAAACATTGAATTCGACGATTTACATGTATACATACACAAACCAATACCAATACCAATACCATAAACGATTATACTTTTTTTTAGAAATTAAAACGCGATTAATTAATAAATGCAACATCCGGATGAGGAAATTGTGTTATTGTCGTATAATTAAACAATTTCGTCTCCTGGTTGATTCGTTTGAAATGCATAATAGCCACTTACACGCACACACACAAACAGACACAATACCAAGTGTTTTATGTGTGTATACATTTCCGAATTTTATTTTACTCTTCAGCTAATCACATTGTTCCTCTTTTGTTTATTTAATATGCGCTAAGATGCCGTACGTCCGCAGCATTTTTTTTTTATTTTTAATTTTGTTTATAAATTAGTCTAAATTTTTATGTAAATAAGTAATATACAGTATTTAAAGAGCTATGTATTAGGTGTAAAAAAATAATACGAAACTGACAGTGTGGTAGTATCTAAAAAATGTATCTGTATCTAAAGTGCATTTTTATAACAATTACTTTTTAGTTACTAACTACGTGGTTTGTCACAATTTTACCATAGATGTTACAATAAAAATACTGTAAATACTAAATTTGCGTACATATTTCCATTGATAAACTGCGATGTACTTTTAATACAAATAAATAATAATTATAAAGTAATATTAAATTAAACAAAATATCTACTTATGCATACATTTAATTAATTCGATCGAAATATTTACACTATCCATATTCATTTGAATATCAATAATAATCAATTTCAATTGTGCAGTGGGATAAATATTTAATACTAATAATATTTTCAGACTAATCATGATTTAACTACCGTAAGTAAAATATGTGTACATATTACATTATCTCAGTTAATTTCTTAAATCGACGTAAAGGAATATAAACATTAAAGTTTCCTATAAAGAATTCGCGGCATGTTTACAAAGGTTTTACATGCGATTAAACAAAAAGCTCTACTTAATCGATTAAAATAATTATAACTACGATTTTTATTTTCGCGTAATAATCTTATTTATTAAAAGATATTTAAAAAATACATATTGGTTATCATTTCTAATTTCATTTCATATTATCTAATACAACTAATAATACTACTTGTGTTATAAATTATAGTTATAAAATTAATACAAGGCAAGATACTTTAAATTAATAACTCTATACTTACATATAAATTAATAAGAACATTGGAAAGCCCTCTTTATTGCATTGTACGAATACAAAACCATCGATGGTGATATTGAAACGACGATACCTCGATAGTATTTTGCGGTGGCTAGTGATACTTCTATTGTATAGTTAGTGATACTACCACATTCCAAGCAGGTGACGAAGAACGCTTAAGTAATTTATAAACATTTTAATTTGAGTTATTTATTATTTCCATTATGACTGTTAGGAAAGCACATTGGACAATACCAATATTGATAAGTATTTGCGGAAAATTAAATTAATAGATTTATTGACTTTTAAATTTTTTAGTTTTCTGGTTTGAATATTTTTTGTTTATTCTTCTTATATATTTTTTATTTTAAAAAGTACAGTACCTAATCCTACTAATCTACTCATCATAGTCATTAGATTCCAATATTTAATTTTATCAAGTAACATAAGCACTATGAGAAAAAATTATATAAAGAACCCCACAAATATTATCAATTTACGTTTACTAATCAAATAAAAAATAATATTAATGTATGGGTAAATGGAACCTAAACATCTATTTATAAAGTTTGAATGAAGCTTTTCTACTCGTGCAGTAGTTTAATACCATTAACCATAAAAAATACCACGGTGAAAAATCTATGGTCTCACGATCGATAGTTTTTCATCCTATGCTTTTTATACCACCACTAACCATACAGCATATGTATGGTACTATGAACACTAGTTCACACATATGGTTAGTACGATAGTACGTAATCATACAAAGTTAGATTTCTGGGCGCATACGCCATTTAGCAGATGCACCTTTGCAAATACAGAATATCGATATATATCAGCTTAAGAAGCACCACCACGGATCTACAACGCAGCTGTTCGGCCTTCCATCGCGTTGAAAGTTCTGTGAGCGGCGGAGAACCAATAAACTTTTTTTTAGGCATTCAAAATGTTATTACTGAGCTTAAAACGCTCGCTCGGAGTTGGAGCACACCTGTTTAAAACCCAGCCATTTATTGCAGTAACGTCAGCAGCAGCAGGTGGCAGCAGTAGCTTGAGGTGAAACCCATTACTTACATAACCACCAGGAATATCTATCTGAAATGGTACAATTACATTTTATTTAATTTAATTATTTACTTTTATATTTTGATTAGCTCGAATCAGTATCGTGGTGCTGCAAAATGGTATCCTGATCCTGAATTCATGAAGCAATTCAGCGGCGCTGTTATGTATCCCGATGATTTGACCTCCCTTTGGAAGGTTCCTCCATGGAATAGTATGTTTTACACCACACTTTCCATATACCATATATATATATATATATGTATATAAATTTCTTGTTTGCGATAGGTAAAGTGGTGCCCGTTGAGAAATCAGTGCGCAATCTGACGTTAAATTTTGGACCGCAACATCCTGCTGCTCACGGTGTATTGAGACTAGTACTAGAACTGGACGGCGAGGTTAGTACCTAATATATGCTCCAGTCGATTCCACAATTATTTGTTGTTTGGTTTCGTTAATTCCTGCTAGACTGTGATGCGTGCTGATCCACACATTGGCCTGCTACATCGTGGTACCGAGAAGTTAATCGAGTACAAGACCTACACCCAGGCATTACCATATTTCGATCGCTTGGATTATGTTTCGATGATGTGCAACGAACAGTGCTACTCGCTAGCCGTGGAAAAACTTCTAAACATTGATGTGCCCCTGCGTGCAAAGTATATCAGAAGTATGCAGCTGTGTACCAAGATAGTTGTAACAGTATCGGAAGAATAACTTATAAAGTCTGATTTCTTCACTTCACTTCTCACTTCCCTTTTCGTCTTTCTTTACCTCAACTAATTTTTTGTTGTTTATATTTCTAAACTGCACTCTTCTCATCTCTTCATCTTACACTAATATGTTCGCTTCTCTTATTTTATATTTATTTTTATTTTTTGCAGCTCTTTTCGCTGAGATAACTCGAATTCTGAATCATATAATGGCTGTTGGCACTCATGCATTAGATGTGGGTGCACTTACTCCTTTTTTTTGGCTGTTTGAGGAGCGTGAGAAGATGATGGAGTTCTATGAGCGCGTTTCGGGAGCACGGATGCATGCCGCGTACATCCGTCCCGGTGGTGTTTCACTAGTAATATAAATATATACTTATATAAATTCGTTATAATTAACACGATGTGCTTTGTAGGATATGCCATTGGGTCTGCTGGATGATATATATGAGTTTGCATCGAAGTTTGGCGAGCGTTTAGATGAAGTTGAGGATGTTCTGAGCACAAATCGTATCTGGGTACAACGAACTGAAGATATCGGCATTGTTTCTGCTGAGGAGGCGCTGAATTATGGATTTAGTGGTGTAATGTTGCGTGGCTCTGGTATCAAATGGGATTTGCGTAAGCAGCAGCCTTACGATGCCTATCATCTAGTTGATTTTGACGTCCCGATTGGAACCAAAGGAGACTGCTATGATCGGTACTTGTGTCGTATTGAAGAGATGCGTCAATCCTTGCGTATTATCGATCAATGTCTTAATCAAATGCCCCCTGGGGAGGTGAAAACTGATGATGCAAAGGTCACACCGCCATCTCGCACCGAAATGAAAACTTCCATGGAGGCTCTAATTCATCATTTTAAGCTGTTCACCCAGGGTTATCAAGTGCCACCAGGAGCTACCTACACGGCCATCGAAGCGCCAAAAGGTGAATTTGGTGTCTACCTAATATCAGATGGCTCAAGCCGTCCATATCGCTGCAAGATCAAAGCACCAGGATTTGCCCATTTAGCAGCGCTAGAGAAAATTGGAAAGCAGCATATGTTGGCCGATGTGGTTGCTATTATTGGAACCTTAGATGTTGTCTTTGGCGAAATAGATCGATAACTGTATCTACTGCATATTTTCAAATAAAAATATATACTTTAAAATGAACATTGATCACAAAATTGATGATTAAACAAGAAGGCTCTAGTCGAGACTGCTCGACTACGAGATACCCTGAACCGCAAAAAAAAACAATACTTTAATATGCAAAAAAGGTACACGAATTTTTATACCCTGAACCCATTAAAAATGAGAATTTAGGGCATAATGGTTTTGTGAAAATATATGTAACAGGCAGAAGGAGACGTCGCAGACCCCATAAAGTATATATATATAAAGTTGATCTAGCCCTGTCCGTCTGTATGAACGTCGAGATTTCGGAAACTACAAAACCTATACTCTGGAGAACAAAGCGAAATTGCACTAATAATTTCCTCAGGTAACTTTTAGGATCAGGAAACTCTGTCTTCTTCGGCTCGGCCTGAGGTAACCAGAGCCGAGCAAATACGAAGATGTGTAGTCCCTAATGTGTACATTAACAGCGTGGAAAAAGTTTGTTTTAGATGTCCGGTCTATGTGTTGTAGTGTGAATATACTGTCGCAAAAATTGATTATATTGTCTGTCGATTATGTAGTAATCGATATTAATCGAATAAATACTTTTGAAAAAGAATAATTAAAGTTTTTATTTAAATTAAATGTAATAATAACTAAAATAATACTTTATTAATATAAATCTATGATAATATTTATATTGCATGACCAGATCTTGTTTTATATCTGTTTTAACTTTATTTTTAATTTCAGTTTATTAACAAAATCTCTTAAAATCTGAGTATGCCAAACAAGATAGATACATTTTTTTTTATTTTATAAACTTGTGTTTTTATATTATTATTAAATTATGTCCATATTGTGTTATTTCTATAGCCATATCATATACAAATGAGTATATATATATATATATATATATATATATATATATATACTCATTTGTATATTCAATGTTAAGTATATCAAGCCATAGTATATCCACTGAATAGGCTAAAATTTGACATTAAGTAACACTAGGTTTTCATATTTCTTTTTTGACATATGCGTATTAATTATATTATTTAATTAAAATACACACACTCATATATATATATATATATATACATATATATATTGAATTTAAATATTTTGCTATGCATTTGTTTGTATCTTGTTACCTAATAAATTGTTTGTTTTTATATTATACTAAGTGATCACATTGAAATTTTTGTTTTATAAACGATTTATTATTATTTTTAATTTTGTTTAATTTAATTTAACATATTTTTCTAGAAGCTTTAACAATTTTTTTTTCAACTTAGGTTGAAATTTGAATAGCTCTATATATATAAATAAATATAGATTTAACAAACTGTCTTGATTTAATTCTACAGATTAGTTTTAACCGTTTTCCGCTGTATTTAACATAATTAAGGAAATATATATATAGATATATATATATATATATATATATATATATATATATATATATATATATATATATATATATATATATATATATATATATATATATATATATATATATATATATATATATATATATATATATATATATATTGTACTTGATTGGTCGATATTCACAGAGTACAGCGTAATTTTTTTTATTTAGCTTTAACCGTTTTTACAATTTATAGGCCAACATCAGCGAATCAGATATTAATAATGAATGATATTAATAATGAACCTTTCAACGGCTTTTGCAATGTAATACTATATACCAAACTCTGACGCTATTATGCCACTCTGAAAACATCAATATCAGATACATTTTTTCACTTGTTTTAAAACATTCAATTTTCAGATTTTGATCAGATCGCATATATAAAACTGTATTCTGATTGCAATACGAAATACTAAATTGAAAAATATATTGATTGACCTGTGTTATTTACCAAAAATATTACTTTCGTCATGATACTGAGAAATATAGTTCTAATAACTTTAATTTTATTTTAAATTTGAGGAAATGGGGACTTCGTTTTGATATCAAGCAGAATTGCTATTGCATTAAAACTTCATAACCTTCCAAACAACCTAAAAATTAAACAACTGAAAAGTTAGTTACTAACATACATTATGAAACTCTCTAAATGCTACATTTATAAATTTGTATTATGTATAAATACACATACTTTTAACATCAAATCAGAAGTTTTACGAGTTTTTTTTAGAGATGATATTTTAACAGAAAAATTATAACATGTTTTGGAATTTTTTTTTAGCAGCTGTCATAATAAATAAAAACTATTTACAAATCATAAACAATGAGATTTGCTGTATACATCAAATACCCCATTGCACCCTTCCCTATTAAACAATTTATGTCAACATCAAAACGCTCCTACAATTTTCCTACCACTCTACATAATCCATTAATCACTCACCAATCCATTCTTCTTTGGCTATCGGCTTTTATTCGCTAATGTCCGCTATACACTTTTCACTCTCCATTCGACATTCTCGACTGCTATTCTATTATTCATTCTCTATTGACTATTCTAATTTCTCCATTGTACATCGTCCTTTCTCCACTGTCTAGTCGCCATCCTTCAGTTGTATTCGATACGCAGACGATAATTTAAGAAAACTTTCAAATTTATGTATTTGGTGTGGGCATCTTGTTCGGATAACTATATTTTAATATATTAATTCATTATCAGGATTTCTCGCAAGTTATTTAAGACTGTTTGCTGTTGACGGTACAATATTATCGGCAGTATTTGAATCAGGCGATTTTTTTATTTTATCGCAATAATCGTTGAAAATATCACGAAATCGTAGCCAACATTTTTCTGGTATAGTTATAGAAGTACGAAAATTATTCTTCACCTTAAATAAATAATGTTTAATATAAAGCATTGTTAACAAGAAAAATTGTTTCGAGCATTTTAATGGGGTTTTACCTCACTTATTCGCATATAAACACCTCTATTATTTTGTCCTATATCAAAGTAAAAGTTCTTGTTGTCCACTTTCATATGGCGCTCCTCGGGCAAATCACCTTTAAATCTGCAAATATTACAAAGAAACGTGAGCATTTTCGATATTAATATAAGACATACGATTAATAGATAACCAGAATTGTCTGCCTTCTTCTGCATTTCAAGCTAAGCATTGTAAAGCTTACTCTATTCTGTAGTCATGTCTTTCATCTCTTGAATTCTATTATCTCTTATAATAATTGTAAATTGCCTTTTTATATCCTGAACCCATTGAAAATGGGAAATCAGAGCTCACTGGCTTTGTTAAATGTATTCAACAGGCAGAAGAATGCGTTGCAGACCCCATAAAATATATTTTCTTGATCAGGACGACGAACTGAGTCGATTTGACCCTGTCCGTCTGTCCATCCGTGCGTATGTATGAACGCGTCGCTCTCACAAACTATAAAAGCTAGAACCTACTACTCTGTTACCAAAAGGAAAAAGAGTATATTAGTGTTGTGCAACGTCCCTCTTGCTGTCCGTCCGTCTGCCTGTCTGTCCGTATGAATGCAATATTTTTCGGCGTTATTAGAGCTAGAGGCTTGAAATTTGGACCACATGTATGCTCCTGAATTGAAAAGTGTAAAAATTTTAGCGATCAAGGTCGATGAAAAAGTTATATGTCTACGCCCATTGGGGGCGAGGCCAATCGGACCTGAAAATATAGGGATTTTTATACCGCCAGTCCATTGAAAACGGGAATTCAGGGTATAATGGTTTTGTGAAAATGTATGTAACAGGCAGAAGATGGCGACCCCACAAGTATATATATTCTTGATCAGCACAAAAAAATAAGTTGACATAGCCCTTTCCATCTGTCCGTCCGTTCGTCCGTCTGTATAAGCTTAGAGAATTCGGAAACTACAAAAGCAAAAGAGCTGAAATTTCACATGAATACTCGTATGTTACTTACACAGTATGAGTTTATTTTGTTCTTCGATAACTCATCCCATTTCCTAACTCATTTATTTTTTTCACGTTTTTTGAGCGTAACTTCTACAAGGTTTGAGTTAGAGCTCAATTTGAAAACAAGTAAGAAGGCTCTAGTCAAGACGGCTCGACCGCGGGATACCCTGAACCTTGCAGAAAAACTACTACACTGCTTCTTTAAGCACGTATAAGCGCGTGCTCTGCCAATTGCGTAGTTGCAGCCGTCACTTGTGGAGGTGGGTGGGGTTATACTTTGGACGCCTATAACTCAATTTCTAGATGCATGATCTTCATGAAACTTTCGGAATATATTCATAGCATTCAAATGTGTCCATTTGCCAAATTAGTCTCTAGTATTTGAAATTTAAAAAAAGCGATACTCTTCTTCTTTACGCACTTATAAGCACGCGCTCTGCTAACTGCGCAGTTGCTGCCGTGGCTTGGGGATGGGGTGCTCTATACTTTACACGCTTATAACTCCATTTCTATATAGACAATCTTCATGAAATTTTCAGAGCAGATTAGGAGTATCTAAATCTATATATGTGATAAATTGCAAGTCTCTAGTATTTGAAATGAGTTTTTTTTTCAAATTGAAAACTACAAAATCTGCGTATCCATAATATCTATCTAAATACATAAAGTTGAAGTCTCTAGCTAAAACGGTGTAGAAGTTATACCCAAAAAACCTAAAAAATGTAAACGAATTTTGTATCGATAATTTGGAAATGGGATGAGTTATCGAAAAAAACAAAATAAACTCGTATTGCGTAGCTAACATACGAGTGTTCATGTGAAATTTCAACTCTCTAGCTTTTGTAGTTTCCGAAATCTCGACGTTCATACGGATGGACGGACAGACGGACAGGGCTCAATCAACTTATTTTTGTATGCTGATCAAGAATATATATACTTTATGGGGTCTGCGACGTCTCCTTCTGCCTGTTACACACATTTTCGCAAAACCATTATACCCTGAATTCACATTTTCAATGGTTTCAGGGTATAAAAATAGAAGCAATATAAACTGAACAACTCGAATTATCTTAGTAAAATTATTAGAATACATTACCCTGCGTCATTAGATCCAAACTCTTCCAACAAATCAGTCAAAGCATCGCGAAACTCAATCATCCCTTGCGCTGGCAATGCGATTTGAGATCTGGGTCCACCTCTTGTTATTGTTTGCGAAACCTAAAATGTAAAAATTTTTTTTATTCTTTGTTATTAATTTTTTTATTTTTATGTATATTATCTGCAACTTGGATTGCCTAATCTAAAAATGTCTTTAAAATACATAAATATTCATAAGACATTCTTATATTCTGTTGTATCTATTAAATTTTGATATTTACTCTCAGGAATCTTCCGCGTGCATTTTCCTTTAAGTCCAAATAATATCTTCGATTGTCCTTAATCATCATCTCCGATTTCAATTTGCCATCCTCTGGCAAATTGTCAGTGTTTGGTGGCCCTGCGTTTCGATTAACTTGATTTGATTTTAAGCTCAAAAACGTATCACTAAATAAATTGTAATAGTCATTATAATATCCTACCTAGAGATGCATAATAATCACTAAAGGACGATAGATGGTCACGAAACTCTGCTGCTGTCGACAAAGCTAAATATATTTGACTTCGTCTTCCGTCTGCTCCAATCTGCAAATATTAAAAAGCACTAATTATAATTATTCAGGAAACAATAAGTAGGAGGGTTCTAGTCAGGAAGTTAATGGCTACGAAATACAACGAACCCCCTTTTCAATCATTATAATTTGTATACCCTGAGTCCATTGAAAACGGGAAATCATGGTATAATGGTTTTGTTAAAAGTATGTAACAGGCAGAAGAAGGCGTGGCAGACCCCATAAAGTATATATATTCTTGATCAGGGCGACGCGTAAAGTTGATATAGCCATGTCTGTCTGTCCGTATGTTTGAGCTTGTCGATTTCCGAAGATATAAGAGATAGAGAGTTCATTCTTTTTGTGTAAGGTCCTTATATTGCACGCGTAGTACGAGTTTGTTTCAGAAATCCGAAACCTTTTATACTGCCAGAATTATCGCTAAACGAATATATCGAGAATCTGTTATAAAATTATATTTAATTCATCTTTAGAGTTAGAGCCTCCAAGTCTTCTGCATATATATAGATACTAATTCAATACAATTTCGGTTTTTCTCAGATTTTTTATTCCGGTTCCCAATTCGCCTTACACCCTCGAATGTGTAAAAAATGCATTTCAAATACTAGAGACATGCAGTTTGGTTTAGCATATAGATATGAATATCATAATCATAATCTGAAGATATCAATACTATTGTCCATCTAGAAACAGAATTATTAATCAATAAAGTTCTTACAGGAAAACCCATGTGGCGCAGCAACAAAGGCAACGAGACAGCAAGCCGCCTGCATTGCTCACACACATACATGCCTACAAGCGTAGATCAGTGTGTGTGTGCGCGTGAGTTTGCATGTATAGTTTGTTACGCGTGGAGAATCGAAACCAAGCATTCTTGGAGTATGAATCGTTCGAGGAAGGGCTCAGGGAATTTCGTAGTGGAGCAGTCTCGACTACAGCTTTCTTAGTTGTTTTAAAATGAGCTAGGTTCGAATCCCGCTGGAAACGTTTTGTTTATTAATCGAAAGTTTCTAAATATTGCGTCCATACCGACAGACAGACGAACATTGCACAAAACCAATAGACTCTTTTTCCCTTTTTGGGAACAGAGTCTAAAAAACGTCGTATCCGTAATATCTAAATAATACCTAAATGTGTAATTTTAAGTCTCTAGCTCAAACGCTGTACAATCTACGTTTAAAACAATCCAATTTTTTTTATCAATAATAAGGAATTGAGATTGATAATTGAATTGAATTGAGATAAATAAATAAAAAAAACTTGTAATACACGTCAAATAACCATGTAAAATTTCAGGTTTCGTAGTTTACGAAATCTCTGCAGCCATACGGACGGATATCTGCGCAGCTCGTCGCGTTGATTAACAATATAAATATTTTATGGAATAATTTATGGGATATATGACACTATGAAATAAGAAATATATATATATATATAAAAATATATATGCATATATATATTTACCTCAGCCACCTTTATAAAGCGGCCCCGACGATTTTGTTTAACATCCAAATAAAATCGCTTAGATTGAATTTGAAGCATTTTGGTCGCTAGTTCCTGTTCGACTGCACTTCCAGCTGAAAAGGTAATATATTATTTTAGTACAAAAATTGTTTGAACAAAAATTAATATATTTGCATGAAGCATGTGTATATTTAATGTCATACCTTTACCCGATTCGAAATCATTTCTACTGGAGGAGCCTTCCATATTGCTTGTATTATATTCTGAAAAATTATATAAAAAGTAAGAATTTTGTCGTGATGTGAAACTAAGTCAAATAATCATCGCGTGCAAGTTCAGCACATCTCCAAAAATGTGTATTGAAATGATTTAAAAGAACTTGTTAATTTGCTAACAGAATGGAGGAACTTACTTGATCCTGATATACCGTCGTCACCGCTTCCCAGATCAGACATTGTGAATTTATTTCGAGTATAACGTTGGGTATACAGGTTTGGTGATTTCAATTTCAATTTCCGTTAACTGATTTACTAGTTTCTTCCTCTCCACTGCCTCTTACAATATCACACCATAAAGCAATAAAGCAAATTTGACCTAAGCTATGCTCTACACGCCACCAACTGAAAAATATATAAACATAAATAAATAATTTTTAAAAAATAAATAAAATTTTACACACAAACATATATATATATATATATATATATATATATATATATTTTTTTTTTTTATTAATATTAGTATTAGTATTTTTATTAATATTATTATATTTATCTATGTATGTACATATGCAATTGTTTGTGTGTTGACTGTATACACACTTTTATAAACAAGTACATGTAAACTTTTCAATGAACTACTCTTGTAAAAACCTTGAACGCTCTGCATACATACATACAAATCAATCACAATCATATCACATCATATTAAGCATGTACATATATATATAAACGTACATTATGTGTATGGGGATTTGTATGTAATATTCTTCTTATATTCAGTTTATGTAATTTTTAATTCATAATTAAAAAATGCAACAATTACTTAATGTACACAAACATTATTATGTATACACATACGCACAACTTATAATATTCGTGTATTGATAGTTTGCCATTTGAGTGTATTTAATTCCATAATTACATTTCAAAATAAAATTATTAAAAGATATCAATTATAATAAAGTTTTTTAGTTTACCCACATTTACACACACAGTTTGACGGAGATGCTTAATTCGAGATGACACGTTTGCATTTCGATATTGATAACAAATAATTTAATTCGATATAAATTCCCCATGACAATATGATGACAAAAGAGGTCACATAATTATTAAATTACTCTTAATTGTCTTAGACTTAAAGCTTACTAAGTTGTTGAGAATATTAGAGTTGAATCGAGACTACACAAATACAATACATCACACTTTAAATGTTTGAGAATATAAGATTTGAATAGAGACTACACAAATGCAATACATCGCACTCTAAATGTTTCGATAATTTTCGTCGCAAATCACGATATATTGATAAAGTGGTAGCCCCATAATTTCTATTTCATATAAAATAATCAAGTTTTAGGTTCGACTGATTTCATAATCACTAAAATATATCGAAAATAAAACTCAGTTGATAATGCTGCAAATAATAGTAAATAAATGTCTGATACATACTTGATTAGTGATGTAAATTATCATCGATGCATCGAGCATCGATGTTTTTTTTTACTGATTTTTCCGATGTTTTTCGATGTTTTCGCTTATACCGATGTTGAGCGATGCATCGATGTTTTGCAAAACATCAATGGTTTAATTTCATAATAACATAACATTGCCATTTTGTGATCAGTGAACAGCAAACTTTAAAATTTTAGTGATCCTTCGGCATGTGCCAACGCACTTATAAAAATTAAATTCTTATTTGAACCAATGAAGTCATACCACAAACTATCGTGAGCTCCATATCTTTTTGGGATCACCATTATGAGCTTGCTCAACGTCATAATCCGAATGTGGACATGGATTTAGAAATAACTGCTTATCTTCAAATGCACTTAACCGCATTCGAAAGCGACCCCTTATGTGTTTGGGAAGGTATGAAAAGTACCTATCCCAACTTATACAAAATTACAAACAAAATTTTGGAGTTTAAAAAACATGAAATATTCGTTTTATTGTCAAACGGAAATGTTTTAAAACATCGGCCATACATCGATGCATCGAATTTTCAATCCGATGTGTCAACCCAACATCGATGTTTGATTTTGAACACATAGATGGACATCGACATCGATGTTTTCATTCAAATTTACATCACTATACTTGATGTATCAGGGCTGATCTATGTATAACAAGAAACAAAATGATTATCAGTTTAAACTCCTGTTATTGAGAACACACAATATTATTGTTTCATGATTTAGATAGTCACAAGTCTTTTTGAAATTAAATTATTATTATCATTTATGATTACCTAATTCTTCGAATAATGAGAGCGAATCGGCACGTGGCACGATTGAGGCCTTAAATTTCTATGAAACCAGTAGAATAAATAAAACGAAATCTGATAATATAGGGATTTTTCTATTAATACGATAAACCCATTGAAAACGGGAAATCAGAGTATACTGGCTATAAAGTATACATACATACATATGTATATATTCTTGATCAGTGCGACGAGTTGAGTCGGTTAGCCTTGTCAGTCTGTCTGTCCGTATGTCTGGTGAACGCTTCGATCCCAGAAATTACAAGAGCTAGAGACTTGCACGCGCATATTGAGTTTGTTTCAGAAAACCGATAACTATTTCCGTTATCGATAAAATCCCAATATAGAAAACTTTACCTCCTTCATCTTTAGAGCTAGAGTCACGAAATTTTTACATAAATATACATACTAAGTTCATACCAATTTAATTTTTGTTGGATTTTCGATACCGGCCTCCAATTCACGGCCATCCCATAAAAAATAGGAAAGTCCCCCAATAAGAATTATTCATCAAATAAGTTCCCATAACATTGTCCACGTGCAGAGCAAGCGAGACACCAAGACGCCAGAACATGTATGTGTACACGCGTTTACAAGCAGGACGGCAAGATTCTTCGAAGAGTTCACGGGATCTTGTAGTCCAACAATCTCCAATACAGCTTCTTATTTATTTATTCTAAGCCGTTTTATAGGCAGCAATTGCTCAACGTAGTGCATTGACCGCCTATTGTACATACATATGTGACTCAATCTTTGTTTTCGAAGTTTTTATTTTGCAAAACTAACTAGTATTAGCAAATATTATTCGTTTCCAATCAACCATTATATCTACCACATGCATTCATGATAAGTCCTTCTGTATACAACAAAAGGTTAGGTTATTATTTTAGTATATAAATGTGCTGTTAAGATACTACAATTGTAATGTATGGATTCAACACTTAAAAAAAAAAAAAAAAAAAAAAAAAAAAAAATGCATTCATCACATTAGAAATTTGATGACCAAATATGGGGTGAAGCATTGTTAGCTTCTACTACTAAGAATTCTGGTGACTTGTTCATCCAGATAATGTATTTATTTACGCTTAAATATTCATACTCTCAGTCCTTTCTGGATATTGTAGTTAATACACATGTTTTACTTCGTTATTTCAGTTTTTTAATTAATACATACATTTTATTTCCGTTTTTCCGCTTTTTTTTTGACAAGACAGCAGTTTAACTGATATGACGTGTACTCTTTTTGAATATTTAAATATATGGCATTTATAAACTATACTCATGGCGAAAATTAAAAAAATTATGCCTATTGATCAGAAAGCCTTACAATTTATTCCATTATCTACTAAGTTTGTGTATTTGAAGTAAATAAAAGTAAAGATTGATCATTTTTATGGTTCTTACTATTCGAATTCGTTATAAAACAACTTATTTGGGTTGCTTATGAGCACTTGGTGGATGTCTGCCTCAGAGCCCACCAAGTATCCAATTGAATAACAGAGCACATTTAGGACCGTGTGACGTCACACGGCCTCTGTTAGTTAACATCAAAAGTAACGGAACTGCTCTTTGCATAACCTACAGAGTATTTTAACAGTGAATCGTGTGCGATGCTCAGTGTTTCCATATGCTTAGATGAATGTGATCTAGTATTTTTTGGTATTTTTTATATAGAGTAACGATATATCACGCTCTTTAACATTATGTTACCTTCCTAAATATTATTCCTAGTTCAGATTAAAATGATAATAAACGGTACAAGAGAATCCACAGTTCGTTAGTACGGTTGTATACCGCGCAAGCCTGTTATATATATTCAAAATACTGTTTATACATATGTATATCGATACATATGTATGTATTTATGTAGATACATAGTATGTATTTATATTTGCGGCATTGCTGTTGGTTCGTTCGTTCGGTTCGCGGCTGTTGCGTATAAATTAAGTCAAGTTTGGTAAATCATATTACAAAATACAAACATATATTTAAAACTATGTGTTAAATTTACCAAAGTCAAATAAAACAACGAATGTGTTATTGGAATATTCTGTTGTGCAATTATCTTTAAAATCCACGCACTTTTTATTTTTAATAAGTAAATACATATGTTTATGTGTGTAAAATAATACAAAATAAGTTAACCAAGTCGAAGCGAATTTATTGTCTAACAAATACACATACATATCTTTTGTACATCTGTAGAAGCTAGCCTATGTGTGTGCATATTTACAAACGAACGAAGATGTATCTACAAATGTTTGTTGTAAACAGAACAGCTATGCAGTGCCATTTGTACACACCAATACACACGAACACACCCACAAAGGCATAAGGTACATGCTCATGCCTGTCGTCTACGGACAAGAAATACATAGCAAACAATATACATATGTATAAGTATGTAGGTATGTATGTATGTATGTATGTATGTATGTATGTATGTGCAGCAGTGTGTGTATGCATGGACATTGGTGTTGGTATTTTTGGTGTTGGTGTCTCTACATGTTCGAAAGCCGAAAGCACAAAAAAAATATATATGTATATATGTACATATATAAACGTTTAGGTAACGACCCGCTAGAAACTTTATTTTCGTAATCTTTTTATACTTTTGGTTTACTCTCGGCGAGACATTATTAGATAATATCACCACCATCATATGAATTATTCGAAATCAAGCGACAAAATTAATGTACATATGTACATACATACATATGTATGTGTGTATGTATGTACATATATGAATACAGAAACTAAAAACGCATATGTATGTATATAATTGAGTATTGAAGACTAAAAAATTGTTAATTATTTTTTTGACAGTGAGACCGTATTAGATAATGTCCATCCATCATCAACATTATTCAATGCCAATCAACAAGGATGTTATTTATCAGCAAAGTCGATATACATATGTATGTACATACATACATACATATGTATTTATGTATGTATTTACCATCAAATGCATACAAACACATATGCATATGTACATGTACACTATTATAGAACAAACAAGTAAGAAAAACTCTAAGCGAGACAGCTCGACTATTGGACCCCGTAAACCCATGGAAAAAACTGATATTCCAAGCATTCTTTTTGCACCCATGATGAACAACACATGCACACACATCCCAATGCACGCATTAGCACATTAGCACACCCGCTGCGCTTGGGGTGCAGTGTGGGCCTTAGTATGGGAAATCAATTGTTGAATAGATCCGTTTGGTGTATCCCAAACAAATAATCTCTAACATATTACGTTTTTTACAAAATTTCGGAGAGGGAGAGGATTTGGAGCCGGTAGCAAAATATAACATAAATCAAAATTCACGAGAATCTATATGCAAATTTTTGAGAATTTATCCCTAAAAATATAGGAGATATAATTTTATAGTTGATTTTTGATAAGATTTTTATCATTTACTTTGAAACGGGAATAGTTATAGGTATCGGCAAACTCGAAACACTGACATAACAAACAAACAAAAATTCCAGCGTTTCTTCTATACGGACAGATAGACGTACGGGCAGGACTTCATGATATCTGCCATACATACATACATACATACATACATACATTTAAGAAAACCTATACACCCCGATCAATTCTGTATTATTTATATTTAATTCAAAATATGTAACATTGACTATTGAACTTTCAAAAGCAACATACATACATACATACATACATATGTATACATATGGATATGTATGTATATTGGTTTTAACACAGGGCAACGTTATAAATATACATATTTATATGTATGTATGTATGCATGTATGCATATACATACATACATATGTATATCGCTTGGCACATAGACCGGTTGGTGTTGAAGATTCTAAGTGCTGCCTTTTCATACTCTTCTTTGAAAAAGAAATACATGATGTCTCGAGATCTATGTACATATTTATGTACATACATATGTATGTACATATGTATTTGTACATGGCACATTTGAAAAAATATATTTTCAACTTTGATTCAGAATATCTCACAATACTCGCTGTCTCTATTGGAATTGACTTATGATGTTCAGTCACAATAGAGATGGGAATTCCTAATTAAATATCGCTACTCATTAAAATAATGTACATATACATACATACATACATACATATGTATGAGGGCAATAACTAGACACATATTTAAAGAACACATATTGCTGATTCGATATATATATATATATATATATATATATATATGTATGTGTGTGTGTGTGTGTGTGTGTGTGTGTGTATATATTATATATGATTAAATACAGATATACAAACATATGCATATGTACTGCATTAAATTCGGTTGCAAAATTCGTATAAACGTGCATACATGTTGGCAAGTATATACATACATATGTACGTGTATATGTTGTTTATATAGATATACATGGATGTATGTCAATATTTATATATTGAATGTATAATGTGAGTCTATACGGTACATAGTTTTATGTACATACATACATACATACATATGTATATCCATGAACGTGTGTATATGAATGAATATCTACAAAATGCTGCATAAAGCTAGCTTGTTTTTGGACATTTGGAGCGGTTTGCATTCACACACAGATACATAAACATACATACGAGTAAATACACAATCAGTGGCGCTACACCGACACACCGATGCCATAAGAAGAGAGAAGAGAAAGAGAGAGAGAGAGAGAGAGAGTGTGTGTGTGATAGAGAAGGATGTGGAGAGCGGGGCGAGTGAAGCACAGTGGTCCCAACTCTTTAACAAAACTCTTGTCAAAACAAGTAAAACAATTTTTGCTTTTTCTGCACACACACATCCACACACACACACACACACACATATATATATATATATATATATATATATATATATATATATATATATATATATATATATATATATATATATATATATATATATATATATATATATATGTTTAATCTTATGATCGAGTAGTCTTGCCTCAGTGTGCGTAACCATTTGATGCAACTGCTTCTTTCGTGCTTCGATTATGTATTAGTATTATTTGAAAAGATGCAGTTGCTGCAGCTTCTGGGCTTTTTACTCTCATCGACCGACTCAATTTTAGTCGTCGGTTTTTAAGTTCGTTCGTCACAACGAATGCAGTCAGACACACAACACGCGCAGGCAGCCATATGTACAACATACATACATACATACATATGTATGTATGTATGTACATATGTATGTATATTGTGGCTGCCTACTATGCCAAGCGCATATGTATGTATGTGTGCATGTACATATATGCGAGCACACACATTCATATATGTACACATATACATAATTATTTTAACTTTTTGTATGCAGGTGTGTATTTTGTATGTTTGTATTTATATACATATGTACATATGTATATTTTCGCATTCCCCGTTCAAATTTTGCAGATGTGTGTCACACTACACAAAAAGTTTGTGTTAACTGCTCAATTTTATGAAACAATCCAATCCCATAAACATTGATATATCTGGGAAATAATAATAAGCGTATCTGAATGTGAATTAAAATTGAGCTGTTGATACAAAACGAGACGAAAATTAACAGTACTACAGAATTAACTACTTATTTTCTGAGAAATAAAAGGTTTAATACTGGACATAAAATTATATTATATGTTATATTTGTATATTTTAACCGGTTATTACGACGTGGCCAAAATATTAGCGAATAAATAACAAGGCATTTCAACATCAAAGGACCGGATCCTGTTAGAAATATACATGCATGCAAGGGTAACAAAAAGTAGTTTGACAACACATTGCAAAAACTTGTACAGTTTATTTAAATAAATATTATGAAACAATAATACATATGTTAATAGTAAGACGGCTCTAGTCGAGACTGCTCGAGTAGGAGATCCCTTGAACCCTGCAGAGAAAACTGATTTCTTATTAACGCTCTGCTAACTGCGTAGATGCTGCCGTGGCTTGGGGGTGGGCGGGGCTATACTTTGGGCTCTTATAAGTCTATTTCTAGATGTGGACGATCCTCTTCTTCTTCAACTTGCAAGTCTCTAGTATTTTATTTACGTTTTTCGAAATTTCGGGATAGGGGGCGATTCCGGGGCCGATATTCAGAATCTAACAAAAACCGAAATTGACTATTACATACTTTAAACAAAACTATTATACCCTAAATTCCGATTTTCAATGGGTATGGGTTCAGGGTATAAAGAGAATATGCTATGTTATCATTGCAATATTTTATTCACTTAAATCTTTGAATATATTCTCGCTTCTAAAAATATAATATAATAGGCGATATATTTTTTTTTGCAATGTGTTGCCAAAATACTTTTAGCCACCATTTGGCCACCGGCACACAAATGTCCCGTTATAATATAATTCTAGCTTTCCCTGTTTTTTCTTTTGCAAAGCACATAAATGATAAGCCCTGTTACTTTTCAATTATTCAATATTTGAATTTGACTAAAATATTAATTTGTTTTATTTTAAAACCTATGGCAACCATTACAAAATTTATTTTCCTCCCTCTGTTCATAGCGTCTTCCGAGTATCCTTTGAGCGTCGTTATAACTGGATAGATATATAGATAGATTTATGAGAAGTTAACTCATTTTCGGGAGTATAAATAATTGAACCCACAATCATGCATACGTATGTATGTCCATTTGTGCCTAGATACACATCTACATACATATGTACAATGTATATATTGCATGTGCCACCTACATGGGGTGGCTTTTTGGCTAAAATTGTAGCAAGAGCTGGAAATAGCAACAACTATCTCCAGGCTTGCGAAGCACACAAAAAATGCACTCAGAGTGGAGCTGAGCTGCGAGCCTTGCACAAACGAAACTCACAACAACAATAACATGAACACATACACGCATGCACACATACACACAGACACACATACACACAGACACACATACACACAGACACACATACACATACACTGGGAAGCATGTATTCAGGAGTGTGCAGATGCACAACATATAAAGTAGGCTTAGAGAAATCTGAAAAGTTCCTGTCTATTTGAGTTAGTGCTGGCATGATAGTACGAGAACGCTTTTTTTAAATTTTGTTAAATTGAAGAATATACGTACAGTGGACCCTCGATGAACGGATACAATTCATTCCAACATCTTGTTCGTTATAGTGTGAAATAGTGCCAAAATATGCTACAACGGCCAATGAACAGCACTATAATGTGTATTCGGAATAATAAATACATGTTTTCAAATTTTGTGTGGGTCCACTATACTTTATGGGGTCTGAAATGCCACCATCCGACCCTGAACCCATTAAAAATGGAAATTCAGGGTATAATGGTTGTGTGAAAATGCTCGTAACAGGCAGAAGGAGACATCGCAGACCCCACAAAGTGTTTTTTTTTGTTTTTTCAGCGTTCAGGGTATCTTGTAGTCGTGCCGTCGCGCTAGCGCCTTAGTTGTTACATTTTAATGAGAAAATGTATTAATTAAATATAGACCCATATCGATATACAAAATAAATTACTGCCTTTGAGTTGGATATGGGCAGATTGAATTAGGCATGTTCTTAAAAAAATATTGGTTATTCAATGACCATTTACGAAATCCGTTTGTGATCGGTCCATTCATAATATAAACTAATAAAATGATATGTTTCCATTGCAGAAACGAAGTTTTAACTTCTTTGATGAAGCCTAATTAAAACGGGAGATGCAAGTGAAAAATTGTATGCTAGAGATAAACCCGCTGCTAAGTAGTTCCTTTGTATTGATACTTAAAATAACAGGAATAACAATAAGGATATTATCTAGTGAAGATATCTTAAAGGCAGTAATACTCGATATCGAGTTGAAATACAGACTGGTTCAAGCACTGGCAATAGAACTCACTGGAGATACGGATGTGATGGCAAATACAACAAATACAACAGAGAATCAGGCAGCAACATCGTCAACTAACAAATGCGACGCTTCTACAACTAATACACCCAATAATATTGACAAAGAACAATACAGTCGGAAGAAATTGCATTATTCAAGAAGCGAACGTAAGCGAAGAAATTTATGCTGTAAACAGTCAAAAGATGAAACTGATAGTAATAACGATGATGATTACGACGATGATAATGATAATGATGATCACAATGACAATGCCAATGTTGATGATGATAATATAGGTGATGAGGAGGAAGCACCGCATGGAATATGCGATAAAACAAGGGATCTACTCCAGAATAGCGCAAATGCTGCCAATTATTGTCAGCAAGAAGTCAGCACAAGTTTAGCTGAGCCAGTCAATGAAAAAGCGTCTACTATTGACGTGGGTCAGAGCCAAGTTCAGCCAATTGAAGTATATTCTGCAAATACGTACATTGCACCTGAGCAAGCGTTAGTTACTAGAGTGGAGCTAGTTGTGCCAGCTCAACAAAATTCTGAACAGCTTCAGCATAGCAAGTTGCATTATACCAACAGCAACAATAATAATAATAACAATAATAATAATAATAATAATAATAATAATAATAATAATAATAATTTTAATAATAATAATAATAATAATAATAACAACAACAATAATAATAATAACACAAATACTACTCCTGGCGTCCAATTCAGCAGCGCAATCCCAGCAATGCTCACTGATAAAAACAATGGTTGTGAAACAGACTCCTCTTCCAACGTGAATTTGAATATTCCTACTAATTTAACATTAACGACAACAACAACAGGTGATATTTTAAATACAGAAAGGCGAACGCCAATTTGGGCACCCCATGATGAATATAAAGCCTCAGTCTCTAGCGCTGACGCTGGCTCCGACACTGTCGCAGGCTCTGGCTCTGGCACTAGCTCTGGTAATTTAGAGCTCAATAGCAATTCGGATCGTTTACACTTGAGCTGCACAGATTCGAATGGTTATAAATCAAATATGTTTGTCACACATCAAGAGACAAATCATCATCCCGCCGAACTACTTTTGCAAATAGAAAAGGAAACATCTGTAAACACAGGCAATTTCGGGCAGTTGCTACCATTGGAACAACATAGTCAAAGACAGCAAAGCTTCAATCAACAGCAACATCAGGCACATATGCAAAATCATTTACAGAGCAACATGTATGCTCATATGCTGCCTCATCAACAACATTCACAACAGCAACAGCAGCAACATCAGCAACCGCCACTGCAACAACAGCTGCATCATCCTCACATACATCAAGAGAATATGCTGGATCATCAACAATCGCTTCACTATGTCAATTATATACATCAGCATTATGCTCATGATCAATTGTTTGCACTACATCATTCTCATAGTCTTCAGGAACATCAGCAGCAGCAACATCATCCTCAACAGCATCATCAACAACATCCTCATCAGCAACAGAGTCATCATATTGATTGTCACGACTCAATCCAACAGCAATCAGCAATTCAGCATGCAATTGCCCGTTCCCAGCAACAAATGCCGGAGCAATATCATGATCTTATGATGGATGAATATCACGAGGATCCCTGTTCAGGGTATAAGTTGTGAGTAACGTATGAAATTCAGTTGGTATTACAGTTGGTAATCTCTATTACATTTTATTTAATATCTTCCAATGTTATTTAATATCTTCCATATATTTGCAGAACACTTTCTCCGAGCAATGCTAAAACGGAGAATCAAGATGATGGCTATGAGACAAGTGCTGGGGATGTCTTAACACCCAATTCACATAGTTCGTCTACGCATTCGATAACCCCGCAACATCAGATGCAATATGTGGCACCACTTGGCATCCTTGCGCAAAATAAGCATGAAGACTTAAGTTCGAGTTCGAATCATAATCAAAGTCAAGCGGTTAACACATCACGCAATAGTCCGCAAGTGCACGGGGTGCAAGCTGTTATGCCAGCACTATCGATGTCGCAGAATGTTAGTGCTGATCCCTATAGTTTTATGGCCGAAGAGATGAGCATTCTCTCGCCAGCTGCTCATCCGGCAGCTGTCGATGTGCCAGGCACCAATGCCTCCAATTATTCGTCTGTGCTTCCAGTTCAGGGTTCAGCATCATGTGATACTGTTGCTCAAAAGGCTACAGACATATATAGAAACATTAAACAGGAGCACCACCAGTCGTTGACTCCCAACAGCGAATCGCGTACTGAGTCTCATAGTGGGGACATCAGAAGAGCCACCGAGTCATCATCTCAAGACTCCAACAATTCTAACAATTGCGATGTGCAACAGGTCAGGCCAGACTCGAGTTGTCTGCCAAAAAGAAGGGGGAGAAAAAAAAAATTAATAGAAGTGGACGACATGCAAACAGCAGCTGTACAGCAATGGTGAGTGTGGATTTCAAGCACATTTCTCTTTTAATACATTCTACAGGAGGCGCTCTAGCAGTGAACTTTGTTAGGTTTAGCTAATATCCCGGTTTCAATACCTGGTTTCAAATCTCGCTGAATACTTTTTTTTTATCGAAAACATAACTTTTATTTATTTGTATAATTTATTTTTTTATATATATGTTAAAAAGCTCTTTTGTATACATGAATAGTTGGGCGCTATAAACTTCTTTGCCGATTTGCCACGCCCCCAGTGGGCGTACACATAATAACTGCCGGTAACAAAATCAACATTAACTGCAAAATTTGGATGCTTTACCATAGCTTTCTGGTCATAGGTTTTCTTTAAACTTGAGAATATATGCCAATTTCGATTTCTCAATTGTCATAATGTTATATTCGGGTTCGATTTGCCACCAGTGGGCGTAAACATACAATTTTTTCATCGATCCGTCCGTCTGTGCGTATGAACGCACGGTGCTCTTAAAGCTAGATTCTTGAACTTTGGACCACATACTCCCGAATATGCTCCCGAATTAAAAAGTTTTAAAATTCTCCGACCCGCCCGCTAGGGACGTGGCAAATCAGAAATGCATTTTCCGTTAACACATGGTTCGGGCTCCGAGCGATGCATCCATCATCCTTTCGTCCAGTTAGTCCATCTTCTCCGCCATCGTGCAATGCTGTTCGTTCTGATTGTGTTGCGTAGTACAGACTCGTGTGGTATCTTAATGAAAATGATTCAACAACTTATTATGGTGATCACTGTCAAAATCAAGTATGAATGGAAGTCGAATTAAAATTTGTGCACTATTCAACGTTATGAATCTTATGGTCTTGGGAGTTCGACTACTCAAACATACTCTAATAATTACTTTACTTTCTTCTATTCTTCATCAATTTATTGTTAGCGGAGACGGTGCCATTGGCTCAGATGATATGTTGGCCATGAAACCCAAAGAGCGCAAGAAGCATGATCGATTTAATGGAATGTCGGAGGCGGAAGTAATTCAGCGCACCATACCCGATCATCTTTGTGATAATCTTGATATTGTCATAGTGAGTTGTAAATTTCCTACAATCCAGTTGTGCTGGAATGGTTATTGACAAAGAATTCGAAGAGAGTACTACTAATATGCTGATTTCTGAACTAATAGGTTGGTATAAATCCCGGTTTATTCGCTGCTTATAAAGGCCATCATTATGCGGGACCTGGTAATCATTTCTGGAAATGCCTATATTTATCGGGACTTACCCAAGAGCAAATGAGTGCTGATGATGATTATACGTTGGTTAAGCATGGCATCGGTTTTACGAACATGGTTGCACGCGCCACTAAAGGCTCTGCGGATCTAACGCGTAAGGAAATCAAAGAGGGTAGTCGAATTTTACTTGAGAAGCTGCAGCGTTTTCGACCCAAGGTCGCCGTCTTCAATGGCAAATTGATATTTGAAGTATTCTCGGGCAAAAAGGAATTTCATTTCGGTCGACAGCCTGATAGAGTTGAAGGCACCAATACTGTGAGTACACAGCATAGTCTAATCTTTTATTTTTAATTATGAGCTATATATGTATGTGCAGGGCAATCGGTGGTTAAGCTAATAGAACTTAAGTTTTAGGAATTGAATGACAAAGACAAGCCCTCTTTCTTAAAAATCATTTTATTATTTATTAAAAGAGAATAATGTGAAACCCACTGAAACTGGAAAATCAGGGTATAAATATATTGAAATATATACAGATCCCATAAAGTATATATAGGTTATCAGGGCGACGAGCTTAGTCGATATAGCCATTACTGTCTGTCCCTCACTTATCTGTAAAGCACTCGCAAATCGAGTTATTCATTTATAAATAAATATAAACATATATATATATATATATATATATACTAATCTATTTACTACTTACATAAATATATTTTTAATTTTTTGGTATTCATATCTTGGATTTCAGTATATTTGGGTAATGCCTTCCTCGTCGGCTAGATGCGCTCAACTGCCTCGGGCTGCGGACAAAGTGCCGTTTTATGCAGCGTTGAAAAAATTTCGGGACTTTCTAAATGGTCAAATACCGCACATGGATGACTCAGAATGCATCTTCACAGAGCAGCGTATCAGGCAATGCTGTGAACAGCAAGAGCCAGTTAAGAATCTATCAACGTCAGCCAACTGTAATAATAATACTTCTAATAACAATTTGGAGCAACAATCTAGTCTTATGTTTGTCGACAATGTCAACAACAGCAGCAGCAATAATAATAATAATAATAATAATGAGCCCGTTACAGATGGCTCGAATCAAGTTGTGGAAAAACAGCTAATGCCACACTTCAGCAACAACGCAACCCCAAATCTGAGCGACATGCATCCCCGCGAGGGTTTTATTTATGGAAGCAATGAGGAGTCAATACGTAACAGCAATGAACATAATTATTTGTCTGTATTTGGAAATCAACAAGCACAACAGGCGCAACGGTCGGTGCCAGAAAAGAAGAAACGTGGTCGGCCCAAAAAGATTAAAGGCCAAGACGTAATGGAGACCACAAACGGGGGCAAAGTGCAGCTAATGCCGCAACACGATTTGAATAATATTTTAAATTTATCGATGATTGCAGCAAGCGGTACTAACAGCAACGGCCACAGCAGTGAGTTACCCACTAAGAAAAAACGTGGCAGACCTAAAAAACTAAAGCCCAGCCTAGAGAATATGTTGACGAATGTAAAGCAACAGCATCTTCATCAGCAGCAACAGCAGCAACAGCAGCAGCAGCAGCAGCAACAACAACAAAACCAGCAGCAACAATCGACTACAGCAACATCAACTGGAGGCTTGATTTCGATTTCAATGGAGCATAATACAGCATCGCCGCAGAGTCAGAGCCATCAGGCGCCACCTAGTTTATATAATACGCCGCCGCCTTCCCATATATTATATACAGCGTCCGCATCGCCAATGGCGTCGCCAGCACTGAATTGCAGCTATCCGCCAGTCGGTCAAGCCGAACCGCAGCCACAGCATCAACAGCAACAGCAACAGCATATGCAGCTTATGCAAACAGATCATCATCGAATGCATGCTGCTGCTACCTCTGTCATCAGAGATCAGCCACATTTAGGTGAAACTCCACCGCCAAGCTCACCAAATATGTGCACTGTTGTTGATTTTGAGCCCCCAAGCGAGCGAAATGATGGTCCCGATGCGAATCTAATGACACGGGCATCAGATAAATTGCAAACGGAGCCACTAACGCATGTGTCCGAGCATTATCAACAGTGGCTACATCAACAACAACAATCCCAAAAGCTTAATCAATCGCACCTTAACTATCATCCAGATCCGGCAGAACATTGGCAACGCTATGATGAGCATAGCAATAGCAGATCCTATGTGGTATCTTCACCCCACTCGCTTAATAATATCAATTTAAGTCTGCAACTAAATAGTAATACGCAGCCGGGTCAAGTTGCCACTACCGATATGTCACGTAAGAGTCTGTCGGGTCTAGAATCTCTGGTTGATCAAATACCAACAATAAGTGATCAGGAATCAAGCGCAGTATCGTCGGCAACAGTTGCTGCTGCAGCTGCTGCAGTCGAAAGTCGTTTATTGGGATTACAACAGCAACAACAGCAGCAACAGCAGCAACAACAGCAACAACAGCAACAACAACAGCAACAACAACAGATACAGAAGAATGTTCATACAGAATCTACAACGAACAATAATGTGATTAGTAACTTTTCTGTTAGTAGCTTGGCCGCATCATCAGCTACAACGAATATTGATACACATTTGGCCCAAAATAGCAGCAGTGCCAGCAGGCCCGAAACCAGCGGTAATGCAAATATCAGCAACAACAATAATAACGATTATCCCATTCATAGTCAAGGAGAATACGCACATCCAAATGCCAGCGATATGATTAGCTCCACATTGGTAACAGCAACAGCTGCTGCCCCAACTGCTGGCAACCCACAAGTGATGCATCCACATCTACATCCACATTCGCATCAACATCCCCATCCACATTCGCATTCACATCCACAAATGTATATGGAACATATGCATATGGCACATGCGATGCCCACGGTGAATGTCAACTCAATGTATGGTCCACCTTATGGTCCACAGCACGGTACATCGGCACCCGAATATGGACCCTACAGCGCGCAGAGTGGTACGCCTACATTGCACGTGCCCAGTCCTAATTATCCGTATGCTCATTACGGGCAGCAGGCTAATTACACAGGCTTTGCACATGCGCATCCGCATCCGCACCCGCATCCCCACGCACATTCGCATCATCCACACCACCACGTAGGACACCCAGCAGCGCATCATTTAAGCGTGTTTGAACGGCTCAAACCGGCTGACATAAGCGGGTATACGGGATACTGAAGGACAACAACAGCTACGATACGAATTCGTTTAGCAATCTCTGCGGCTAGGCCGTTAATAATATATATATATATATAGTTTTAAGTAAATTTTACAATTAAATAAGATAACCAAAGATTCCGCCTAATAAATTTCTTTTGTAAGCATTATCGAAGGCTTAATTAATTAATATATTAATTTAACATATACTTAAATAATATATATAATATATGTCTACATACTTTATATAAATGGTTATCTTTTATCCATCATACTAGTTGTTATCTGTATGTACCATATAAATAGTTCTGCTCTAGTATTCTTTGATGTGAAAATCCAAATAGTATATATAGACAGCTAGATTTTGATTCGCTTTATCGAACAGACTTATGGTTATATCATCCTAAAGCTAATCACTTCAAATTATTATTGTTCATTTAGACTCTCTTCCTTTTTTCTCTCTCTTTTATTTTTTCTGTGTAGACAACACTGGACTTGTTTTGCTGATGTATATATGGCATGTGGCGTCTATAAAAAAAAGAAAAACTTCAGTTAATTATTTTTTTGTAGCCTAATTCCATTGAAAATGGAAAATCGGGTTATAATGGTTTTGTTAATCTTATGTAACACGCAGAAGAAAGCGTGGTGATCCTATAAAGTGTATATATTTTTGATCAGTGCGATGAGGCATGTCCGTCTGTCAGTCTGTCCGTATATTTGAACGCGTCGATTCCAGAAGAAGAGCTAGAGAGATGATTCTTTTTTTATTCTTATCAAGTTTGTTTCGGAAAATCGATAAATCCATAAAATTGTGTACATATATTTACTTATACTTATTTAATACAAATTGATTTTTGTTACATTTTGGATATCGGCCGATACCAATACCGATTCACCCCCATTCCCCAAATGTATAATAATTTTATTTCAAATAGAGACATGCAGCATATACTGTCATGAATGTCATGATCATAATCTGAAAGTTTAATTACGAAAGATATTACGAAAGAATTATTCATCAAATGAGTTCCCATAACATATGTTCAAGCATTTTTGATGTTAACAGAGCATAAATGAGTCTATTATGAGTCACGCACTGATCGAAAATAGTCATATATGCGCGTCGGGAGAAAACTGTACCCTAGCCGCGACTCTTCCTGATGAGTCGCTTATGACTCGTCTTTTTAATCATTTATGACTCTTTTTCGAGTCATAATTTAATCATATGTTTTTTGTATTCTCAACCAGTCTTCTTTCGATCGCTCATGAGATTAATCATTTTTTAATCATCAACGCGACTCAGAAAAGACTCCTCAAGACGATTTCTGTTATAATAGTCTTCCAAATGCTTGGAGGGATAGTACATATGCAGAGCAAGCGATATGGCAATGTGTGAGTTTGTGGAGTCGTGCAGAAAAAAAGTTGAATTTTTGGAACATCAGTTATTCGAAGGGTTCAGGGGTTCTCATAGTCGATCAGTCTCGACTACAGCTTTTTTACTTGTGTTTATTTAAAGTTGTTTTTGTTGTTGCATTTGTATCTATGTAAATATCCAACTTGGCGCTCTTATTCATATAATAAAAGATGCTGTCCGCATTAGAATATTTCGTTCTTGTCAAAAGTCTGTGAAATACGAAAACAATAATATCAAATTTTGTTAAAAGTTTTGTGTGTCTGTATGGAACTGCATCATTTCAAAATCCAGAATTTGAGGGAATTTTAAATTGGGTTTTAGTTTTATTTTAGTTATCGAAATAAACGATTCGGCTATATTTGTCAGAATGAGAGGACTTCATAATATCTAAGTTGTTTGGAGCTGTGTTAATATCATTTACGAAAACTCTATATATATATATATATATATATATATATATATATAGAAAATAGCTATATATATATATATGTATATATTATAATAAATATATTATTAAAAGAACAAAACTCTTCGTATTTAATAAACTTCCGCGTTGCTACGCTATTGTTTTCAGGAACTTCAGGACATAACGAACTTGCAGCTGTGTATTTGAAATTTCGGACTTTATAAGATCGGTATACTTCAAAATATGTAGATAATTGTATTTAGATTCTAAATTCATTCATTCTAAGTAATACCATTTCAAATAAATATTTCAGTTGTGATAAACGAGTATGTATATTTTTTTAAAATAATGTGTACATATTATATAAGTTAAGGATGCTTATTAGGCTGAATTCTCCCATCCCATTCAAGGGGAGAACGCAACCAATAGAGCTGATATGATTTAGTTTATATTCGGATGAGACAGGGTTTAGACCTATATTTACTATAAGAAATGAGTTATTTACTCTAGCTCTAACTGTGGACGATATAAACTTTTGAGCTGTGCCACCTCCCCTGTGCGGGTATATATAAGTTAAGCGCACACACACTACGAGAGTAGCGATTATGTGCGCTGAGTTATATTTTCGCGTAGACAAATACACTTGGATTCAATGAAGTAACATATTTTATATAATTTGGTATAATTTAGGAACAATAGATCTAAACTCTGTCTCGTCCGAATATAAACTGAATGGAATCAGCTCCGTACGTTGTATTCTCCTCTCATGTCTGATAGGAGAATCCAGCCTACTACGTATCCTTAACTCCTTCCCGTTGAAAAATATGCGTGCCGCAGATCAGGATGCATTTGCTCAGATAGCGAGCGTCTTGAAAATAGTCATCAAGATTCCCTTTTTGGGTCCGTGATGATTAACTTGTGGCGGAATTCGAAGACTGTTTTTTGGGCTGAGGTAGGTAAAATGCTTTATGCACCATCAGTCAGGTCGTCACTCTGGCTGGTGTGTCGGACTGCATGGCTGCGTACCGACTAAAAAAACCTCCTCTTCTAGGGCTCAATATCCACCTTGAAACCAGCAACTATCCCGCATTAACCTTCAAGGTGGTGCCCTCGAATATGCTCTATCCGAGCGTTACCCTCTCTGTGCCTGCGCCCAGGTCATACTTCTTCCGCCGCAGAACATTTTTAGCGAAGTCAAGCTGCCAAGCTTCTGTAGTCTCTACGTAGTAAACGGTTTCAGGGCCTTCTTGTTGATCAGTTTCAGGTGAAACTTCAGTGTCCATTTGGTAAAGACGCTGTACTTTTAAGAACACTTTAGGTGTATCGTTCATATTCCTTTTGCCGACTCGTCCACTATGAAGATTCAAACGGTAAGGCTGACCAGAACGATTTGTCTCCATTTTAATGGGTAATCTTGGAGTCGAATATCTTGGTATAAGCGTTGGCCTTTGATTTGGTAAGACTTGCCTTGTATTGTTCGTTGGGAGACCGACCTGTGGATATGCAGCCGTGAACATAGTTATAGGTTGTTGATATAATGTAATCCGTTATCAAGCATATTCGTTTCCAGTATCAAGCACAATAAAGCACAATTAAGGCTTCCAATGTTATTGTTGCATGGAGGAGCATAATGACAATAATCGATTCCAAGTTGATTCGCATAATTCGATTCCAAGCAATAATCTTTTATATTAAAATTCCATTTCCAAATTGATCAAAACAATCCGATTCCATGGGTTTGCCCAATATACATACTTCTTTTTGTCATCTTTCGTCCAATCGAACGATTTTCTCTTCGATGTCTTCGAAATACTTCTTGGCATACAAGGATCTTCTGACCACTACACCATATGTGCCCAAACGCTGTGCTGCTTTGTGTGGAAAAGCTTGTTAAAAATATAATATAATATTCAGGATGGGATGTGATTGTGAAATATTCCACCTTTGGATTTTTAAAATTATATTTCAATCTATATTCGGATATTGCTTTAGTCAGCTCAAAAGATAAAGATGGAATATCAATTCTTCCATTTTTTTATACCCTGAGCCTATTAAAAATGAGTAATCCGCGTTTAATGGTTTTGTTAAAAGTATGTAACAGGCAGAACAGAACAGGCGTGGCAGACCCCATAAAGTATATATATTCTTGATCAGGGCGACGAGTAAAGTTGATATAGCCATGCCCGTCTGTTTGAATCCGTCAATTTCCGAAGATATGAGAGCTAGATAGTTCATTGTTTCAGAAATTCGATAACTCGTATATTTCCAAAGTTATCGATAAAAACAATTATCGACAATCACTTATAAAATTATATCTCGTTCATCTTTAGAGTTAGAGTCTCCGCATATATATACATACATACTAATTTTATACACATCCAAGTGTGTATACATATTCCAAGAATTGCGATTGTATTGTTTGTTTTGCCACAAGCTGCTGATCAGCTGACCAGCTTCTAGTTCTAAAACTGTAGGAGATATAAACTTTTGCGGTTTGCCATGGCATGGCCATGGCATCTTGGGTTGTCAACCCGAGAATACATGCAACATTTCAAGTCTCTAGTGTCAATAGTTTTCAAAATATAGCACAATTCAGGTCCGATTTACCACGCCCCCAATGGGCGTAGATATATCCGCCATAGCTTTGGGGGCGTAGCATATCGAAAAATACCTTGTAATTTTCGATTTTTTGGAGTTTAAGCAACCAAATTTTGTAGTCATGTTACCATCGTCTACGCCCACTGGGGGCGTGGCAAACCGGCAAAGAAGTTTATTGTGGCCAACTGCATAATTCATGCATACAAACAGCTTAGTAGTAATTGCTAAGATGGCAGAAAGCATTTTAACATAAATATATAAATATTAATAAATTTAAAAAATAAAATTTATAAGTTTTAGATTAATAAAGAAAAAGTTTCCAGCGCGATTCGAACCCTGGTCATTTTAAAATAATATGTAATCGTTATCTAAACATAAATAAGTACACTGCTACAAATCGCAATTCTTAGAATACTATAGGTGACAGCTTTTGCGGGCACGCAGTGTCTATACTCGTATAGTATGTATAGGAAAAACATTTGTTGACATGACAATGTCCTTTTGCTTTCGTTTATTAAATAAATAAATTGCACCTACGGGAACAGAGTATCTCGCAGTTAGTTGCGCCTAACTGCAACGTTCTTACTTGTTTGATTAATAATTCTGTTACTAGATGGACAATCATAATCAAATATTAAGATTATTATTATGTCATTAATATCTATATGCCAAACCAAACTGTTTGTCTCTAGTATTTGAAATACATTTTTTACACATTTGGGGGTGTGGGGGTGAATTGCGGACCTGAATCCAAAATCTGACAAAAATCGAAATTGTATTAAACTAATATCTATATATATGGAGAAGACTTGGAGACTCTAACTCTAAAGATGAACGAGATATAACTTTCTAACTGATTGTCGATAATTGTTTTTATCGATAACTCTGTAAATATACAAGCTATTGAATTTCTGAAACAAACTCGTACTGCGCGTGTAATATACGAATCTAACACAAAAAGAATGAAATCTCCAGCTATTATATCTTCGGAAATAGATGCGTTCAAACAAACGGACAGACGGAGAGACGGGCATGGCTATATAAACTTTTCTCGTCACCCTGATCAAGAATATATATACATTTTATTAATCTGTAAGAAATGTTACCCGTTAGCCATATGCCTTGAAGAAGCGATCTAATATTATTAGTACGCTAGCGGCTTAGTTTACATGCAAGCGTTTTTCAGCAATTTGTGAGTGATGCAATATATTTACCAAATTGAACCAAATCCATCTATCTATGTTCATCGATATTATCCATAACGGCATGGTTTTAACACCTAAATAACAGCTCATCATTGTTGCTGGCTGCAGTACACCCTAGGTCCTACTCCTCCTCTTATAACAACTTTGTCAATGGACAAAATGTAACTTATATACACCTGGACAGGGCTACCCCTACCTCTTTTATTCTTAGCCCCAAAAGAAAAGTACGCATATATATGATGCATGTTTTAATTGTTTATTTTATTTATAATTTTATAATATCTGCACATCTTTTGCCATTTATTATAATAGGAACTTTATAAATTATTGATATATATTTATATATGTAAACATTATACATACATTTTATATAATATATGCAAGTATTGCAGCAACTCTTGATTAACATTATGATTATTGTTGGTTTGGGTACCTACACTTATACAGAGTGAATGCTTGCTTGGACACAATATAATAATATATATATTTATTTATATATATATTTATTATTTATTATGTAGTGTGT
This sequence comes from Drosophila antonietae, assembly GCA_030914385.1. Classification (NCBI taxonomy): domain Eukaryota; kingdom Metazoa; phylum Arthropoda; class Insecta; order Diptera; family Drosophilidae; genus Drosophila; species Drosophila antonietae. Next base: position 227,989 of record JAUESO010000045.1, on the reverse strand, counting down.
GTGTCTGTATCGGGAAAACATCATCATCTTCATCATCAAATACACACTGATATGTCACTAACTTTTAGGGCTATATTGTTAAACCAAAGGTGCGCAGATCAAATTGTTCAAGTTATCAGACAGAAATGTATATGTGTGTGAGTCAATGAGGTAAAAGCAGTATAAGGAAGCTGAATGCAATTCAACATATACATATATACATATATGTAAGTATTTAAGATTACATTGTATGAATCTGTGAAGATTATAATGGTTTTCGTTTTTTTTTTTCTTTTCATTTCTTGCGAGGTTTTATTTAGTTGTTATTTAAGGTTTATATTTATAGTTTATGCAAATTAGTGTATTCTTATAGCTAATGGATTTATTAATTTTTTTTATATTTTTAATGCTATAGGAACTTTTACTCTTAAGTTTGTTTCTTAAACTCCGAAATTTTAGGTTATGAGACTTCTTATATTAAAATTTAGCATATATATATATATATATATATATATATATATATATATATATATATATATACCCTAAAAGTCTGTCTTATATTGGTAACAAAAAAGTAAAATTTACTATATGGTTTCAATTTATTTATTACTTAGCAACGATTATTATGACATTTACAATAGTAAAATATATGGTGCAAAATTCTTCAAATACACCTTTAAAGAATTATGTAATTTTACACATTCACAATTTGAAATTTAGAAATTAAGTACATCATTTTCCCAGTTGTCTTGCAATATGTGAGGCTCATAAAAATACAGTTTTGGATCATCCTCGTATCACGTTCAGTTCATATCTGTTCTTTTTCTTCGTCACATATATACGGCTAGCAAGCAATAAGTTTCAATGATATCAAGTCAAATAAAACAAGTAAGAAGGATCTAGTCGAGACGGCTCGACTACTCTTCTTCTTTACGTACGTAGAAGCGCGCGCTCTGCTAACCGCGCAGTTGCTGCCGTAGCTTGGAGGTGGGTCGATCTATACTTTGGACGCTTTTAACTCCAGTTCTAGATGGACGATCTTCATACAACTTTCGGAATATATTAACAGTATCCAAATGTGTCTATTTGCCAAATTACAAGTCTCTAGTATTTGAAATGCGTTTTCTTTTTTTTCAAATTGGGGCGAAGGGAACAAATTTTCAAATTTGTAAAACAAAATAAACTCGTACTGCGTAACTAATATACGAGTGAAATTTCACATGAATATTTCAGTTCGGTCGGACAGACGGACGGACAGACAGGGCTGGATCAACTTATTTTTTTGTGATAAAGATTATATATACTTTGTGGGGTCTGCGATGTCTCCTCCTGCCTGTTACATACATTTCAGAAAACCATTATACCCTGAATTCCCATGAATATAGCCCATCTAGAAAGGAATTTATCAGCGTTCAAAATATAGTCCAGCCCAAGTCACTGCATCCCCAGCGAAATACGCATAGAACGTGCTTAAGCTTGCGTAATGAAGAAGAATATCAATTCTTAACACGGTTCAAGGATCTCCTGTCAAGCAGTCTGAACTAGAGTACTCATACTTGTTTAATTGGAATTAAGGTCGCAGTTTTTCTTTTTAATTCAATAAATATAACGCAGAAGAACAGATATAAATATACACATGTAATTAGAGATGATGATGTACATACAACGGTATAATATTTGACACTCTCATGGAAGCTTAAAATATGTTTAACAAAAGTTTTAAGAATCAATAAATTAATTTTATGACCATTAATTTGGATTTAATTGTGAAATAGATTTGCGTTCTCAGGCGGAATCTCAATTCAAAGGGCCCTGGCACATTATTCAGTAGAAGGAGAATTTTTGCATTTTTGGTTTCGAATAAAGTTATCTAATGGGAAGTTGGTCATTCTTAAAAAATCTTTGAAAATATGCTTATTGGGCCTAGGCGTTTTTACGAAGGACGAATCTATATAGTGGGTATATAAGTTATCTAAAAAAATGATAATAACAAAATATATAATATTAATTATCATATTAATATGGTATATCAATACTACGTAATAATATCTGTAAAGTAGAACTGAATTATCGAACTATCTAATATTTAATTACAAAAAGTAAATGGTGAACTTTTGATTTGAAGAGTTCAATTTTGAAACAAAAGTTTGTTCATTTATAACGGTGTTCAAATCTAAAAACAAATTTTCAAATCCAAAGTAATGAGTATTCGAACCGATCTTATTTCTCTTAAAGAGCACTCAACAATAGGGATTTTGTTGGATACAGTATCTTCACCAAGGAAAGAAACAAAACTTTTCATACCATCGAGAGATCGTGTCAGTCATAGCCTACTATTTGATGTTGATATTTGAATGGATTTAGCTGTGAATCATATTATCGTATCGTATTACGCAATCGCTTTTAATTTCTTTACTCTAGTCAATATATATATATGTATATATATATATGTACTACAGCATTGGCACATTTTCTAAAACAATTTATATTGCATACGCATGCACGCTTATAATTTTTTATTTTATTTTTTTTCAATAATCTTCTGAAGAATATATAATGCGTAATAAAAATGGTATAGGTGTTTTAAGATATCAAAATATTGAGCATTCTGGAGTATATATTTGTATATACATATACATACATACATATATGCCATTTCATATGTATGCCATTTGTAGGGCTTTCGGGCAAGCCGAAACCTGCATCTAACTAGTTTAGATGTTTTATATATATACACGTATATATTATTTATTTCTTTAATTTTTGTTTTGTTTTTATATATTGTTTTATTCATATCTCTTAAATAGAAAATAAAGGCATAAAGCAATATAATGCTAGGAACTCAGTTTGCGTCTCTCTAATTCGTATGTTATCATCCACTGTCATCTAGTTTTTTAAGATAATATGTATATATATATATATATATATATATATATATATATATATATATATATATATATATATATATATATATATATATGACTATGATTATTTATATGTATGTATGTAT
>JAUESO010000045.1:177500-220000 GCA_030914385.1 Drosophila antonietae | reverse complement strand
CTGAATTAATAATAGTCGAACAGAAACTACGAACATACGTTGAACTATTTTAGCTAACTATATATGTACCAATGCTATCTGTATTACTGTGCAAAACATCCCAATGACTTTGCAAATTTCAATATAAGAATTTTGTAGAGTCGGGCGCGACTACGTAAATAATACCCGCCCACCTAAAAAACAGTTTAATTCGCATAGATCGAAAATAGATTTATATGGATATATTTATACAATCATGCGAATATGAACTCATTGGCGAGATATACGCTAGCTACAAGCAAAAGTACTGCTTTGTCCCAGTCTATACAATTAACAATTTATAATCTCTGAACATACATAAGCTAATAAATAGTCAACATCATAAAAAATTAAAATTAAACAAGAAGACTCTAGTCGTAATCAACTGCTCGATTACGAGACACCCTGGACCCTGCAGAAAAAAAAACTAATACTCTTCTTCTTTACGAACGTATAAGCGCGCGCTCTGATAACTGCGCAGTTGAGCTAGGGGGTGGGTTGGACGGCTATAACTCCACTTCTATACAGACGATCTTCATGAAAATTTCAGGATATAATAATACATGCCATGCAACAATGTCATAATAATAATCTAAAAGTTCGATTACTGAAAACAGAATTATTCATTAAATGAGTCCGCATAACAGATGAAAGAGCAAATAGACACAATTTAATGCTATTATATTCTACAAGTTTAATGAAGATCGGTAATCTAGAATTGGAATTATACGCGTCCAAAGTATAGCTCAACCCACACCAAATCGCTGCATCAATTACGCAGTTAGCAGAACGTGCCTAGGCGTGCGTAAAGAAGAAGAAGAGGTGATACTCTATGCAGGGCTCAGGGAATTCCGTAGTCGAGCAGTCTCAACTAAAGCCTTCTTACTTGTTCATAATTTCCATTGACGGAAAACCTTTCTACTGAAAGACACCTTTGATCCTTTGATTAAATCTATTATTATTTGTCATAGCTTATTATACCCTGAGCCCATTGCAAATAGGAAATCAGGGTATAATGGGTTTGTTAAAAGTATGTAACAGGCAGAAGGAGGCGTGGCGGACTCCATAAAGTTTATATATTATTTATCAGGGCGACGAGAAGAGCCGATATAGCCCTGTCCGTCTGTCAGTCCGTCTGTCCGTCCGCCTGTCCGTCTGTCCGTCTGTCCGTATGTATGAAAGCGTCGATTTCCGAAGCGTCGATTGCACGCGCAGTACGAGTTTGTTTCAGAAATTCGATAACTTTTATATTTCCAGAGTTATGGATAAAACAATTTATCGGGAATCAGTTATAAAATTATATCTCCTTCATCTTTAGAGTTAGAATCTCCAAGTCTTCTGCATATACATATATAGATACTAGATACAATGTCGGTTTTTGTTAGAATTTGGATACCGGCTTCAAATTTGCCCCCATCCCCACAGCCTTCATCCTTCTTACTTGTTAATATTGAATATCTTACTCCAATGCAGCAAATATCTGATATGAAATGTCAGACAGATCTTCTTCTTCGTTATCCCATTGTGATGTGGGGTGTTACTTAAGGTTTATTTGGTTTACTTTTTAACTGATCAAAACTTTTTATTTAGGATTCGAATTTTAATGCACAGTTCGCAGAGTTGTCTTTCAGTTTCTTGGGCCTCTGACTGAATTATAATAAAATTTCACTACAAAATAAATAAAAGTAAAAGAAAGCAAAAAGAAATGTTAATAAACGATCAAAGTAAAAAACTTACTTATGACAATATTAATAACTGAGATAAACGAATATCAAACAAAGACAAGGTCGGAAGGGACCGCCTGGAATTCAAACAAAGCATAGACAATATGTAAGTTCGTTGAACGATTATACAGACAGACGGAAGTTATGGGATGCATTGGCTTCTTCGGATATTATAAGGATGTCTTAGGTCGCAACTCGTAATGAATAAATATGCGCACGTATAACGGTTCGACTTACTTGAACAACACGTTTCTTCAGATTGACTTTTTTGGAAATCTCCTCAAGCATTTTACGGCTGGGATTCGACTCGGTTTGGTAGCACTCATATAGGAAGTTCAATTGATCTGGAAGTATTGTTGTTCTCAGCCGTTTATTCTGCTTGGATGGAGCGCTGGGCTGCACTGATGCAGTGTCCAAAGGCAAACAATCATTCGATTTGATACTCTCAACTTTAGGACTTGGATTATCATCGTCATTGAATGTTAGCATTTGGGAGTTGTTCTCTATCATTGTTGCGTCTAGAAAGTCCTCAAGATTTTGAAAATACTGTGGCTTGTCGTTGAACGATTTCAGTTTGTCCCCATTGATTGGCTCAATGGACTTGGTCAGTTGCTCCAACTTTTCACGATGTTCAACATTATCATTTTCCTTAGTATCTCTGCTTAGCATGCATTGAGCTTCATTAATATTTATGTTGAGATGGTTATTATTGAGTTTCTCGTCAGGCGTTTGCAAATCATTCGAAGCAGCTAGACACCCTTGAGTGCCTACTGGATCGATACTGTTTTCTTGCTCCTCCTCCAGGTACTCAGTTTGCTCAATTTTGACACTTTTCTCTTGTTTCTGCTGCTGTTCTTGTAAGCCGATCAATTTGTTTGGTTCATCCGCCGTCGCGTTCGGCTGCTGCGACGACGGCTGAGACTTTATTTGGGGCGAGGCAGCTAACTGAAAAAACTTCTTCGATTCATTTAACTGATAGTATTGTAATAGAAATTCAATTGTGGGCTTATTGCTGGAGCTAAATGGTAATTGCTGATTGTGTTGCTTCAATGCATCCTCATTTTTTCGATAATATTGCAATAAAAACTCATAGCTATTGACCCTCTTTAGTTCACTTTGTTGATAGAAATTTATCAAGAACTCAAGCTGCAAATCTGTTTCATTTCCTTGATGCAGCTGCTGCTGATGCTGCAGGAAAAATTGTTGTTTAACCTCTGCATTGGCTTCGTTTTGCATAAAATATTGATAAAGAAACTCGTATTTCTTTTGTGTAGTCTCGAACTCTCCCATTGACACATCTTCAGCATTTGACGAGCTCTCAGAGCATTTTCTTTTCTTTGCAGGCGGCTGTTGCTGCTGCAGTTGCTGATGTTGCTGCTGTGCAGCCTGCTGCAATCCCTGTAATATACTACCAAAGGGACCATAAGCTGCGTCAGAGTGGCTGGATGGCTGATGGCTGCTAGCAGGAAATAGAGCCGGACTCATCAAATGCATAAGTTGATGCTCACGCAACAATTCCAGTTGATTGAATTGCATTTCGCACTTCTCACAATCAAATTTTGGCAAACGTTGCTGGTCCAAACTATTGCTCCGCTCCCTCTGCGGTGGCGTTGGTGTTGTCGATGGACTAAAGTCAGTTAGCGAAGACGCCTTGCTAAATAAATTCTGTGGCGATGGAGAAGAGCCATATGGCTGCGAGCTCGAATGAGCCGAGTGTGCCGAATGGGCTGCTGCCGCTGCAGCAGCCACAGCAACAGCAGCTACCACATTTTGACCCAAGCTTCCCGTTGCCTGGTGATTATGTATATCTATGGATGAATTGGAATCCTCTGAACTGAGATTGTGAGCGATTTGTGCAGCTGCAATTTGTGCCTTGGCCGACTTCTTGTTGTTCTCCTCCTTGAAGCAGTGATTCTTCTGGTGTCGTATCAGCTCGTAGTAGCGCTGAAATATTAGACTGCACTTCTTGCAGGCGTAATTGATATTCTGCTTCTTGGTCTCCTCACTTTCGTAGAGGGAGTTGTTGGGCTGGTTCTCGTAGATTTTGCGCTGCTTTTGTCGTGCATTCTGGAACCAAACAACAATTACCCTTGGCGACAGCAGCAGCAATTTGCTTAGATACTCCAAGTCGCTGTCCTTTGGATAAGAATTGTTCTCAAAGAACTCTTGTAGCACCTTGATTTGATAATCTGTGAAGCGCGTGCGATTCGCCCGTTTCCCACCGGAAGTTGAAGACGATGAGTTCGATGAGTTCGATGAGTTGCTCTCCAAACAAACTGTAGACTGTAGTCGATCACTCGAGGATGAAATCGTTCCCGTTACTTTCTCAAATGATTTACCAGATATTTGTAGTTTCTTGGGAGGTCCCATATTGCTGCCAATGCTCTCCAGCTGCTGACTGAGTAAATCATTCATGCTACTATACAAGTTGCTGGCTGCAACGCTATTGGGGGTCGGCGGTCTTGAGAGCACATCCGAGCTTCCACTTTCTGATTTTGTTTCGAAGCAATTTGTTTGTTGTTGTTGCTGTTGATTCTGTTGCTGTTGCTGCTGCTGCTGTTGCTGCTGCTGCTGTTGCTGCTGTTGCTGCGGAATTTGATAGTGTCCGGTTGATAGCTGCTGCATTGTGCTATCATGTCTGTCCACGTTCTGATTTGACATCAATGACTCCGCTGTGTCCATCTGTTGCTTTTGGTTCAGAAACTCAAACACCTGCTCTTGCTGCTGCTGTTGCTGCTGCTTCAGCTGGCATTCGTTTTTGTGAAAGAAGTCAAGGTTGTCTTCGTGCGGTTCAGATTTAATTTGAACCTCCAATGGCAAGGGGATTTCATGCTCAGCTACCGGCTGAGTGTGTATCATGTCAACAACTTGCGTTTTAAAAAAATCACTTATACTGCCGCTTAGACTTGTTGCCGTTACGGTTGCCGTTGCCGTTATTAAGTTGTTGCTAACTGCTGCTGCCGATTCTGATCCAGTTTCTGCTCCTGTTCCTGCAGTTGCTCCTACATCTGCCATTGATGTTGTGGCTGCTGTGACCAATGACGGGATTGGAGCATCCGCTGGAGCTAATGACGTCACCTTAGCTTGCCCAGTACGTTCATATTCCTCTAGATTTAGAGTTGTCGATGGCGGATTGTTGAAATTATACGGAGAGTCCTTATTTCGCTGTCGTTCCTTAAACAACGTGTTGCGGAACCAGTGCTTAACAACCTGAAAAGAAATAATTCATCAATCTATAGCCATCTCTCTCGTATTCTTTCTCTCTGTATTTATTTATACCTTCATTGGCAGATTTGCCTTCTGCGACATTTCCATAATACTCTCTTCGCTGGGCGAATTGTTTATGTCGAAATGAGCTCTCAATATCTTTAGTTGCTCGTCTGTAATGCGTGTGCGAGCTCGTTTCTGATTGCTGCTCAGTTGGTGCTGTATACAAATTGAAGTTATATTAGCTCGAATGAGATTTCTAAGACTTATGACTTCATTTGTGTCTCACCTGAGTGTTGTTGGTCGGAATTATATTCATGTTGGCGGCATCAGCTGTCAGGCTACCGCCTGCTGTAGCACCTGAACTCTTAGACTGGCGCTCGGAGTTGCCAGCTGTAGCTGTTGGGCCGGAACCAACGCCGTTGTTTTGGTTTCCGGCCACTCCACTAACTATTCCTGCTCCCGCAACTGCGGCTGCTGCTGCTGCTCCGGCAGCTCCAGCTGTAGCATTGCTACCAAATATCAACGGCGGTGCCAAGTTCATAAAATTCAACGACATCAAGTGATGGAATTGCATCAGATTGAGCATGTCCACCGGGTTAATGGGCATCCCTGAGCCCGCAGTTACAGAATTCAATTGTTGCTGTATTTGCTGCAAGCTCTGTATGCCCTGAAGTCCTTGAAAGGACTGCGGATTGATATTAATGAATGGAGCTGGCTGCTGCTGCTGATTAACCTTGTCCTGCTGCAGCTGGAGCTGCAACTGCAACTGATGCAGCTCACCACTTGATTTTGTTAATTGCTGGGCATCCGGTGCCTCTTGTTGCTGCTGCTGCTGCTGCTGCTGCTGTTGCTGTTTGATTAACGCGGCAGTTAGCACTGCAAAATGCTGTTGCTTCTTCGAAGGCTCATCCAGCGCATTCGGAGACAATAACTGTGAGTTAGTAGCTGCTTCTTTCGCTTGTTCGTCTTGGTGAAATGGCGAGCTTGAGCGCTGCGGCGACGTTTTTACTCCAGTCTCACTCGTTTTTGCAACTGTAAAACATAAAAGATGGTGTCAAATTTGGAATTCATGCTCCATTTCCTATTAATAGCAATAGTCGATGTATTCTTTCAGAACCGGTGCATCAAATTGCATGGCTTTGCTCTATACCCCTTTTATTAGGAGTTAATGGACTTTTGTGATAAATCACACACACGGAAATACGGATGTACGGATAGACAAAATGACACGTCTAGATCGATTCATTCAGATCAAAAATAAATCTTGGGGTGACCGTGTAGCCTTCTTCGACAAAGCTAATACATTATAAAATTGCTATTCCAAAGAACTTACATGTTTCACTTGCTCGAGCTGTAGTAAAATCGAAAATTTGTGAGTCTGCTGGCGCTTTATCCACTTCGATTGCGCTACACAACGGACTGGGTGACATATCTCTAGGACTGCTGCTCGTCACTGCCGTGCATTCGGCTGAGTGTGCTTGCTCTATATGCTTCTGGAGGGCCTGAGTGCTGCGAAAATTCCGTTGACAATGCGAGCACTTGGTTGCATTTCGCATGCTGTGGTAGAGCATGTGAGTGGTAAGCTTCTCCTGTGTCTTAAATGCCAGGGAGCACTGCTTGCAGCGATATTTGTAGACGTGTCGCTCCGAGATAACCAGGCTCATGTGCGAATCCTTGAAGTGTCCAATCATTGCTGACAAGGTGGCAAAAGTCATATAGCAGGGACGACTAACATGGCTAACAAGTAGGCAAATGAATTCGCCGCTTTGCATTGGATAATGCTGCGTTTGCTGAGCGTGTTGCAGAAGTTGTTCTTCGTGCTTGAAGTTCAACTCGCACTGCTGGCACGCCATGCCCTGCATTACGCTTGTTGCTACACCTACAGATGTGGGCGTGGCATAATTTATCGCACCTTTACCGTCATCGGTCGTAGTCGTCATTGAATCTGTATTCTTGAGTGGACGCCACGCCTTGTGATTGACCAGCTGCAGGAGTCGGGCGAGTCCATCTCGCGTCACACTGTGCACGCTCATTAGATGTGCTTCTAGTGACGATTTCTCGCTATATCCGTTCTCCAAACACAATGGACACGACACGCCCGATTGGGGCAGCTTTTCACTTGCGCTCTTGCTGTCATCCTTTGTCTCAGCTCTATCAGTTTCACCGGTATCGTCCAAGCGTTCGCGCTTTACTTCAATCGGACAATCATCCACGTCGACGACAGGACCACGTCCATCTGGCGTCGTGGGCGTTGGCGTTGGCGTTGGCGTCGGCGTCGGCGTCGGCCTCGGCGTCGAAGTGGGCGTGGCATTACAACGCTGGGCGGCAGCGATTGCAGCTGCTGCGACTGCTGTTTGAAAAGCTTGCAATGCAGCCGTATTTGTCGGTATACTAATATAATCATCTATTTCAGCACTAGGATGAACAGCCTCAATGTGAATTTCCATATCCTTTTTAGATTGCACAAAGTATTCGCAGGCATTACATTTGAAAATAGTAGTTGACGCGCTGCTGGCGCACAGCTCGTGTGGCGTACTCGATGATAATGGGGAAAGGATGCGGGCCTGTGCCTTGCCACAGGAAGTTGCGCAGCTCGAGACAGAGGCTGGCGAGAATATATTTCCTTCCGTGGATGATCCGAAGCCCATTTCTGTCGCTGCATTAACAGAAGGAGTCGTTGCCAAATTGAGACCACAGTCGACACTTGAATCTGCAATCGGACAATCAACGAATCAATGTAATGAGAAAGATTCACGAATATACCAAATATCATACTATCTCTACTCTCATATTCTCGTGGAAAATAAGAGTAACTATTGCCAATTCAATGTATGTATATGTGATAAATCACAACCATAGATTGAGTGAATCTTTTTCCTCTTCTTCTGTGTATAATACGCATTACATTTGACTGCAAGTAACAAGTAAGAAGGCTCTAGTCGAGACTGCTCGACTACGAAATCCCCTGAACCCTGCAAAAAAGTGATACTCTTCTTCTTTACGCACTTATGAGCGCGCGCTCTGCTAACTGCGCAGTTGCTGTCGCGGCTTGGGGGTGGGTTGGGCTGAACTTTGGACGCTTATAACTCAATTTCTAAATGGACGATCTTCATGAAATTTTCAGAGTAGATCAAGAGTATCTTAATCTACCTATGTGCCAAATTGCAAATCTCTAGTATTTGAAATGAGTTTTTTCCAAATTGGGGGCGAAGGGGGCGTGGATCCAAAATCTGCGTATCCATAATATCTATCTAAATATATAAAGTTGAAGTCTCTAGCTAAAACGGTGTAGAAGTTATACCCAAAAAACCTAAAAAATGTAAACGAATTTTCGTTTCGATAATTTGGAAATGGGACGAGTTATCGAAAAAACAAAATAAACTTGTACTGCGTAGCTAACATACGAGTGTTCATGTGAAATTTCAGCTCTCTAGCTTTTGCAGTTTCTGAAATCTCGACGTTCATACGGACGGACGGACGGACGGACGGACGGACGGACGGACGGACGGACGGACGGACAGACGGACAGGGCTCAATCAACTTATTTTTTTATGCTGATCAAGAATATATATACTTTATGGGGTCTGCGACGTCTCCTTCTGCCTATTACATACATTTTCACAAAACCATTATACCCAGATTTCCCATTTTCAATGGACTCAGGGTATAAAAATCAATATATTCTAAAAGTTTCCGGTATGATGATCAGATAGAGAGTTGCAATTTGGAATTTATACTCGCGGTGACAATCCAAGCTCAAAAAGCTATGGCGGATATATCTACCCCCATTGGGGGCGTGGCACATCGGCCCTGAATTGTGCTATATTTTGAACACTATTGATACTAGAGACTTGAAATTTCGCATGTATACTCGGGTTAACACCTCAAGATCAGTAAGCTATGGTAGATATATTTCCGCCCACAGGGGGGTAGAAGCTTCAAAATTGGATGGTTCAGTTACTAATGTGCTCCCCTATTGAAAATTATGCGTCTACGCCCACTGGGGGCGTGGCAAACCGTCAAAGAAGTTTGCTGTGGCCAACTGCATAATTCATGCATACAAACAGCTTAGTAGTAATTGATAAGATGGCAGAAAGCATTTTAACATAAATATATAAATATTAATAAATTTAAAAAATAAAATTTATAAGTTTTAGATTAATAAAGAAAAAGTTTCCAGCGCGATTTGAACCCTGGTCATTTTAAAATAATATGTAATCGTTATCTAAATATAAATAAGTACACTGCTACAAATCGCAATTCTTAGAATACTATAGGTGACAGCTTTTGCGGGCACGCAGTGTCTATACTCGTATAGTATGTATAGGAAAAACATTTGTTGACATGACAATGTCCTTTTGCTTTCGTTTATTAAATAAATAAATTGCACCTACGGGAACAGAGTATCTCGCAGTTAGTTGCGCCTAACTCCAACTTCCCGTTCCATATATTTGTCAAGAATCTGTATAGAAGCATTATGGATATGGATAATAAGACATTGAAAATATGCTTATTTATATCTTATACACTTTCCAGTTGCAAATTCAGCAGCTAGGCTTCTGGAGAAGGCAGACATATATCAAATGTTAGTGAATTAATGAAAGAGCTTTGCATCTCGTCTAAAAGTTCTCGCAAAAGTTAGTCATTGCATTGAACTGATACACACACACACAGAGTTGGAGAGGGACAGACATACACACACACACCAACAGAGTCTTGATGTTTTTTTTTAACAGATTAATAATCCTGTGAGAGACCCCTTTGGCTAATCAATGCCTTTGATAATAGGAACGACCACAATAAAGGCGAAACGTACAAACCATGAACGAGCAGAAAAAGAAATCCAGAATCAAGAACCCAGCGCTCATGCCATGCTTAGCCCTCAATCTGGCTTCGTCTCCATCTCCAACTCCATATGAATTTGATGGTTGTATTGGTCTTGGTCTTGGTGTTGCTGTTGCTGTTGCTGTTGCTGTTCGTGTTGGTGTTGGTGTTGGTGTTGGAGTCGATGTTGGTCTCAGCTGCGTACATTTAATTGCAAGCAAGGGTGCAGCCGTTGTGATATGGACCAAATGCGAATATATTTCAAATTCCATTACCAATTTTAAAGCAATTTCCATACAGCTTGATTGCATCGAATTAAAAAGCAGACAACAACAAAAAAACCCCGAGATACCAAGAACTTTTGCAGTCGACCGATACTGACTGCACAATACTCGCTCACAGATTAACGAATATGAGCTTATTACTACTAATAATATTATCTTACCATCTGCCAAGGTCAAACTGTAGGGTGTAGGTATAATACATGTTCAGGATGTCGAACAACTCAACAAAATCGACACCAATGATTTTCTGGATTGGTTGTAGTAGCAATAAGTAGTAGTAGTAGTAGTCATCGTCGTTGTTGTTGATGATGGAATAATTATGCAAAGCTGTTACCATTGCAGCGGTCACGAGGCACCAAACACCAAACACCAAACACCAAGCACCAAGCACCCCACACACCACCAGCACCACATTCATCGTTAGTGAAAATAAAGCCGAAAGCAAAACAAAAACAACTAACTAATTAATAAGATTAGAAAAATAATAATACTATTTAAAGCGAATTCATTAAAATTTAACAGAAATATTGATTCCCATTTTTGTTGTCCAATCTGGGTATTATTACAAGTACTTTACCTTCCCACATGTCTGTCATACATTAACAACCATAGCTCTCACACACACATACGCACACTCGCATAAATACTTAAGTATTGTATAATGCGCGATGCGTACGTAACTCAGCATTAAGAACTGAGATTCCAGTTCGATTTTACTTTTTTGGTTCCCCGATTCTTCGATTATTATCGTCCTTGTAGCGAAACTCTTCGGCTTTTACCTTCTCTGTCTTATTCTGTCTGTCTCGCTCACTCACTCTCTCTCTCTCTCTCTCTCTCTCTCTCTCTCTCTCCACGTCTGTTGTTCGTAAGCTCTGAAGTGTGTGTGTGTGTGTTGCCCTTCTGCCGATTTATATGTGCTTTGAGATTTATACGCTGACGCTGACGCTGACCCTTGAGGAAATTATTACAAATTACTTAAGAATGCAAAAACGATTATATGTATCCATCGAATTTGCAATTAGTGACGTGCACAGCACACACTTAGCCCCACGTCCAGGCCCTGATCTCAGTCCGTTGGTTGCAGTTTGAAGTTCGCAGTATGCAGTTTGCAGTTGCCCAAGCGCAGGTAAACACAATGTGATATTCCGATATCTCAGCTGTGGCATCGTGCGGGACCACGAACCGCAAGCTTAGCACCTAAACCGCAGAGTAACAACAGACACTATAACCCCAATCGAAGAGAAACAGAGACAGAGAGCAAGAGAGAACGAGTCAAGGCTGACAGGAAACTGGAATCTGGACTCAGTGTGGTACACCCACCAACCAAACACATACAGCTACAGGGATCTAGACTCAGTTTAATGATGGATAGTAACACTCTGCTCCCTCTTCACTCTCCCTCTCCCTCTCCCTCTCCATCAGCGCGTCTTCTCTCTCTCTCTCTAGAATATGACCTCAAAATGAGTTCGTTTTGTTGATTTGTAATTATTTTGTTCTTTGGTTCTTTCAATCCAATTTTGAGAAATTATAAATGTTATCTTGAGCCGCAGCAGACGACGGACCACCTTTTCTGTTCCTCTCCCATTTCCCAAAATATATTCAGCCTATTTCTATAATATTTGTATATATAACTCTAACGGTCGGTAAATATTCCGACATTCATCTCTGTGATCTGATCAAAGCCCAGACCAGAAGAAAGATTCGGCTGAAAATGCATCTTAATGATGATACTTTGAAGGTCATGTGTATTACATTACTATATTCACTGAAGATATTTACAAACTACAAATATTTTAATCCACCCGGATATTCGCAGTTCGGGTTAGAGTTCTATGCGTATGCACGCCAAGTCTGGTGAATTTTTGGGGATTGGCTAGCACGTACCTTCATTGTTGGCTAGTGGCATCTGTTCGGTGACCTTGAATACCTCATTGAGTCCAAGCATTTCGATATTTTCACTACGTCGCTGTAGGCAAATAAATTGCTCAACCTGCATATGCCGCAAGCCCTTAACGTGTTGCACCATTTCATGCAGATTTTTGGCAACAAAGTTACACAGTTGACAACAAAGACATTTCTTCGAGGACAACGTTGATGCTGATGGAGATGAGTGCTGTTGCTGCTCTTGCTGTTGTTGCTGCTCCTGTTGATCGTCATGCATCAATTGCATCGGCATCGGCATCGGCATCGGCATCGACATCGGCATCGACATCGACATGGGCATCGGCGACTCCTTGTAACTGGGATGCATGCGGCTCTTCTGTATGATGTGCAGCAAGTGTTGAAAGATCATGCGCATTGTGTCGTGCCGCATCTGTTGCGTATGCAGCGACAGCTTCTGTATGGAGTTCGTATGGAAGTCGCAGCAGTTGCACTTAAGCTGCACCACATTGGCCGCCAGCTGGGTTTGGTACTGCATCTTGTATTCATTGCGCGGTCCTCCCTCACGTATGTGGTTAATAAAGTTCAGCTTTTGCAAGTGCTTGTCAGTCTTGCTGTGCAGTTGAAAGTTAGCCTTCAGATTGGTCTTGTAGTTGCACAAGCGACAAATGTAGTTGTTATTGTGGATGACCATTATGTCTGTGGACGAGCTCGACAACTGTCGCGATCGATCCAGCAGTATGTGCTGATTCAACTCCTCCATATCGTTAGTACTATAACAATCACATATCAGGCAACTATATAGAGCAGTGGGCCATAGTTCCGGCTGGCTCTCCGAGTAGGCATCGAACGTCTCTGGTTCAGTGTTTGTTGCACTCGTCAGATTCATGATCCCAGTGGGCACCTTCATGGGCTTTGGCGAGTATGTGCCGAATGTGGCGTGCAACTGCTCGGGCGTGCTGACCGGCGAACCTGTGTTTGTTGGCGACATTTTGCTGGCAGTCGATGGTAGTAACTGCTGCTGCTGCGCCTGAGCATTCTGCTGCAGCAACTGTATCATTAGCGCTTGATTGTAAGCCAAGTCAGCTAAGGCTACCTCCGGCCCAGCTGTCATAAAGCTGTTCGCATTGCCTGCTGCTGCTAGTTGCTGCTGTTGCTGCTGTTGCTGCTGTTGCTGCTGCTGCTGCTGCTGCTGCTGCTGCTGCTGCAGATAATTTAATGCCTGTATGTGCTTAATATTATTCTGTAACACTGCCATGTTGTGCGTGTGCTTCTCACTGGTCATGTGAATGCGTAGATTTCGCGCCACCGATGTTTCGTAGCTGCAAATATCGCAGCGAAATGTTGGTTTTGGCTTATTCGATGACAATGTTGCTGCTGTCGTTGCTATCTCTTTCACTGTCATAGTTGCATTGCCTGACGCAGCAGTAGCATTAGTCGAAGCACCAACACTTGCTGGGGCTGCTTGAGCTGGTGCAGCTTGGGTCGGTGTTGAACTGGGCAGCATTAGCTTGGCGCTAGCTGCAGCTGCTGCTGCTGCCACGGCAACCATATTCTGGGAACTGTTCAGCTCCTGCATATTGTTCAAGTGCTTGTCCGACTGCATGTGTATCGATAGATTGCCCTTTGTTGTAGTCGAATAGTTGCAAATTTCGCACCGATAGGGTTTATAGCCGCAGGAGTATGATTCACCACGAGCTAGCCGAGGATGCTGTTGACCTGAAACGATTTTTTAATTTACATACATTTATAATTGGAATGCGTCAAGACTTTCGACTCCACTACAAGTAAAGTGCTCGATTCAATATAGCGTACTCCATAAATAAATAGACTAGGAGGTGGATACGGCACAAATGATATACGCTAAGAGTATACTGAGCCTAAATGTACCTTGCAATTTCAGCTGTAAGATTGCTCGACAATCTATTTGCACATACAGAAACTTGAACTGATAGGTAGATAGTTCGTAGTCATGAAATCAATCGTAATTCCATTGAGTAACAAGTTATTTTTTTTTTAGTTTTCGTATATCTTTAGACATAATGCTGACAGTTCTCCATCTCCCTATTATCCTACCTGCTAAACAGTATCCACAGGCACTCTCTCCATCTGGATGCTTTTCCCGCATATGTATTTCCAATGTTTCCTGGTATTTATAATGCCAATTGCATTGCGGGCATTTGAGAGTTTTGCAGGAGTTACGCGTGGACATCTGAACACCGCTGTTAAGGCGAGCCGAATTCAATAGCATTTCACACCTGCAACAATAAACAAAAAGATATATCCAATTGTCAGTAAATAAATATATATATAATGTTGTTATAAACGGAACCAATTGAAAATGGAAAATCGGGGTATAATGGTTTTGTTAAACGAGAAAAGTTTATATAGCCATGTCTGTCTGTCCGTATGTCTGAACGCGGAGATTTCCGAAGACAAGATCTAGATACTTAATTCTTTTTGTGTTAGGTTCGTATATTGTAAGCGCAGTACGAGTTTAATTCAGAAATTCGATGACTCGTATGTTTCCAAAGTTATCTATAAAAAAACAATTATCGAGAATCAGTTATACAACTATATCTCGTTCATCTTTAGAGTTAGAGTCTCCAAGTCTTGCATAGTCTTGTATATAAATCCTAATTTAATAGTTATTCATTACAATTTACACCCCCACACCCCTAAGCGTGTAAAAAACACTAGAGACATCAAGTTTGGTTTGGCATATACTAGATATGAATGTCATGATTATAATTTAAAAGTTTGATTACGATTGTCCGTCGAGACAGAGAAACGCTTGCAATGCGTACTACACACAGCGTGTGGCTGCGCGCGTGTGTGCACATGTATATAGTTTGTTACGCTTGCAGAAACGAATCGAATAATTCCTGGAATATTATTCGTTCGAAGAAGGGTTCTCGCAGTCTTCGTATTCATAATATCTACATACATATGTATGTATCTACATTTGAAGTCTCTAGCTCAAACGGTGTAGGAGCTACGCTCAAAAAGCGAAGAAAAAACGAACGAGTGAAATATTGAATATTGAAATATTTGGCCGAATCTGAAACAGTATGTAACAAGCAGAATGAGTCGGGGACCATGAAGATCGGCCGTCTATCGCATGCATACACTTTTACTCCAAATATATTTTCTGCAACTGATAATAATTCGTATAAGATACATACATATGTACATATGTGCAGTTTGTCAGTGGAACAGCGAAGAAACAAGGGGTGACTGGACCCTTTTTACTTGGTTCATCATGCTCTGACAGCAATGCAACAAATGACTACTCGAATCACTCAGCTCAATACATATTGGAGATGGATAAGTGCAGATGTGAAGGTATCGATGCTTTGAATGAGAAGCAGTTAATTTAAATAACTAGAACTAATTTATATTTATACGGGTCTCAATCTCAGAGAGGAAAACACATGCTCAATGTCTCTGAACGCCTATATTGTGATTACTTAATTTGAATTCGAGTCGCACAACTCTATTGTAAATGAACCGCACATTCAAATAATAAGTAGTACACAATGGACGGGACGTGCCCAATAATGTGTTGATGAAATTTTATGATGCCAGTGAATTGCGGGAATCTAAATTGAAACCGACATATATCTAATTATATATATATATATATATATATATATATATAAAGTCTGAAAATATATATATATATATATATGTATGTATATGTTAAATCTGCACAATTGGTTTCATTTATTTTCGTTGTGCCGCTTCCATTTCCTCATATTCATCTGTGGCTGTCCCGAGAGAGATGGTCGACAATGAGTTGATTTAAGTAAGCCCGTACAATTATTTAAATACCACTGATTGTGATTTAAGTTGGGATCAGACATAATATCCACATACATACATATGCACATATATTCCCCATTTGTACGTATGCTACATACAAGTATGGGACAATCGACAAGAATTACATCGGAGTGCCATCGGAGCGATCGATGACGATGAATAATCGATAACGCTGAGTTTGTCTTGGACTAGCCAATATTATACATTTATCCTTCGTTAGATAAATCGATATTTGCTTTACGTGTACGTCATTTTGTGTGTGCGTATGCGTATGTTTGATTGGGAGCAGGTGTTAGGGTTATGGGAGTATTTCAATTCAGATAACCTCATGCAATCAATATGCATGCACAAATTGAAGCAAACATATCCCAAGGCTCATTTGCGTTTAAATGAACAGCCAGAATATAGCCCGAGGTGACACGGAAGTCGAGCTCTGGGACCAATCAACAAAGCCTAGCCCAGCCAACACCGAGCTCTTGCCCTCTCATCATATCAGAAATTAGACTAATGAGTTATTCTATAGGTTGATGATGGCAATGAAACCCCTTTTGCACACTGCTAAAGTTCAAACAGCAGCAATAATTACGCTTATTATGTGCTGCTAGAACCCTTTTCGCATTGCATTGTCAGCAGAGACGTGCCGGAGAGTTGCCCATATCGAAAGCTGCCTCGATAACCGAGACCATAACTCAATCAACCCCTTTGCACACGTCTCCCATTACAAATATACATACATATATATATATATATATACATATATATATATATGTACATATATGAATATACAGAAATATTTCGAACGGGTAGCAAACGCCTTTTTACGCATAAATTGGTAATATTACGCTTCAATGATCGATTATAATCCTCCGATGCTTCTCCTTGAGCAGTTGGAAATCATATATATGTGGAATGTGGATACATTTTCCAGCAAAATCAGGGACAAACGAATATAATTCAAATTACATTTTACATTTTACATTTTAGCTTCAAAAGAAATTCGTATTGAATTTGAGGTTGAGTTTTGACGGGGCTATTTTAGCGTAGAGAACAAGGAAAAGTTCCCTGAGTCCATCGAAAAACAAGGAAGAACGTTGCAGTTGGGTGTAACCAATTGCGAGATTCTCCGTTCCCGTAGGGGCATTTTATATATTTAATAAACATTTAACAAATTAAATATTTCGGCAATTAGCAAAAGCACATAACAAGCACCAAACGTTTTTCCTATACATACATAACGAATTTATATACATATGTAAACTATACGTGTATACACACTGTTGTGCGCGCACATTAATCGATTTTCTATGCATACATACAAAAGTCAGCATTCTAGCATATTCTAAGGATTGCGATTGAATTGCGAATTTTTCGATCTCTACTTTAGTTCTGTCAGAAGTGCAATGCAACTTACGTGAGGGGGGCATGAGTTCAAATCCCGCCGAAAGCATTTTTATACCCTGAGTCCATTGAAAATGGGAAATCTGGGTATAATGGTTTTGTTAAAAGTATGTAACAGGTTGAAGGAGGCGTGGCACTTCATAAAGTGTATGTATTCTTGAACAAGTTGATGAGAAAAGTTGATCCGAATGTTTGAACGCGTCGATTGCCGAAGATACAAAAGCTAGAGAGTTCATTTGTTTGTGTTAGATTCGTATATTTCACGCGCAATACGAGTTTGTTTCAGAAATTCGATAACTTGTATGTTTCCAGAGCTATCGATAAACGAATATATCGAGAATCTGTTATAAAATTATATTTA
Source organism: Drosophila antonietae (assembly GCA_030914385.1). Classification (NCBI taxonomy): domain Eukaryota; kingdom Metazoa; phylum Arthropoda; class Insecta; order Diptera; family Drosophilidae; genus Drosophila; species Drosophila antonietae. The sequence goes on along the minus strand of JAUESO010000045.1, from coordinate 202,475 downwards.
ATTCATCTTTAGAGTTAGAGCCTCCAAGTCTTTTGCATTTATATAGATATTAATTTAATAGAATTTCGGTTTTTGTCAGATTTTGGATTCCGGTCCCCATTTTTTTGGCATACTTTTTGGCCAGTTCTTAGAAAGAATCGAGGCTAAAATAATAAAATAATATCCCTGTGGGCGTAGATATATTTACCATAGCATATTGATCTTGGGTTGTCAACCCGAGAATACATGCGAAATTTCAAGTTTCTAGTGTCAATAGTGTTCAAAATATAGCACAATTCAGGTCCGATTTGCCACGCCCCCAATGGGCGTAGATATATCCGCCATAGCTTTTTGAACGCGAGTATACATTTATTATTATATTATTACTGGCATACGGGAGCAAGAATTTTCCGATTTGCCACTCCCCTAGTGGGTGGATCAGGAAAAATTTGTACACTTTATAATTCGGGAGCATACATGAGTATATGGTTCAATATGGTTCATTTCAAGTGTTTAGCTCTAATAGCGCCGAAAAATATTGCATTCATACGGACAGACGGACGGGCAGGATTTTGCTGTATCACCTGTTCATCTGTCCGTTCGTATAAACGGAGCGAACTTCTTAACCACAAAAGCTAGAGACTCGAAATTTTGGATGTAGGCACACACATATTCTATTTATATTTATATTCCCTATATACCATAAGATTACTTATTTTAATTACGTATGCACATATTTTTAAGTGCCCCATTCCTAGTGGCATGGCGAGTATACATACCTCGAAACTAGGAAATGAAAAGATGAATACTTACCGACCGCAGTCCACGCCTTGAGGTCGGCCATTGATGTGGTCGGAACAGGCGCCGATTGTGAAGCTAGATGCTGTCGCATTGCCGACGGATGAGGCGGTGGGCGAGATGGGCATAGATGCAGTGATGCTGCCGTTGGGCGAACGTAGAGGCTGTGACAGTGGCTGAGATTGGGTTTGTGATTGGGATTGGGATTGAGATTGAGGCGTTGCCGGCGACTTGATTCGGTGTTGAATATCAATCAATTCACACGTTTTGCAGTCGACACCCTTAAAGTCGGGATGCTCCAAACAGTGGGTGGGGAACAGAAAGTGTTTCTGTTGTTGTTGCTGTTGCTGTTGCTGTTGCTGCTGTTGTTGTTGCATCTGCTGTTGCTGTAGCTGCTGCTGCAGAAATTCAGTGAGTAGTTTAACACCTCGCGCATTTTGCTCATTAGTCAAAGCAGTGAGAGACGCATGAAAGGAACCTAATTGGGCCTGTGCCTGAGTCTGACCCGGCATTGTGGATGCATACATGCCGCTTATATGTTGTTGCTGCTGCTGAATTGAGAGCAGATGCTGCTGCAATATATCGGCTGCTGTTAGTGTTGTAGCATCAGCATCAATCGGCAGCGGCTGCTGCTGTTGCGAAAATGTGGGTGAATCAGTGCCACATCCAGAGGCGATTGTCTCTGACCTTTGGCTACGCTTATTTGACTTATCGTTATCTATATTATCAGTACTGGACTTTACATCTGAAGAAGGTGGAGCAGGTGGAGCTGACGCTGAAGTTGAAACTGGAGGAGGTGGAGGTTGGGGCAGAGGTGTGGCCGAACATGTAGAGCCCACCAATGACTCGACGGCATCTGTCGGCGATGCTGATGATTCTCTTGCAGTTGCAGGTGAGCTGCAACCTTTCGATGCCATTGCACCTGCACCCGCTTCTGCACCTGCTCCTGCTCCTAGCTTATTATTAGTCTTAATTGTTGCAGAATTTAAGGAACCAAATTTTACAGTAGTTTCTATACTATGAAACTCCTCTGTAATCTCAATATCACCTGCAGCATCCCCAGCATTAGAGGTCTCGCCCCGGCCAGAGCCCGAGCCAGAGCCTGAGCCAGAGCAGGAGCCCGAACCCGACCCCAATAATTGATCCTGAATGTGCTTCGTTTCGTTAGCATCAATGTCGAGAGCATCCTTAACATCCAATGGCTGTAGAAATGAGATTTGCGGCTTCTCATCCATATTACGCTGAATGATCGCACTCGAATATTCACGATTCAAGAGCTGTTGCTCCAGCTCCACCAGATTCAATTGATGTTCGCTATTCGCATGCAAGCTGAACGAGTTGACAGTGCCGAAGGACAGTTTGCATATGAAGCACATCAATATCGGCTTATGATTATGTGTCTGAAACGCATCTATCGCATCCAGACAATAGCTGCTGGCATCTTGGGCGGACACCACACGAAACGAATGAATCCTTGGACTCAGGTGGCTGGACACACTAGGAATTCTATCCAGACCCAAATCTTCAACCTCAGCTCCACCGACAACTTCAACGTCAACTTGTGCCCTGCTCCTTTTCTCTATGCCACTTGACTGTGCATGTGTGGGTGTAGCTGTTGCTCTTACGGCTGCTGCAGATGCAGATGCAGATGCAGATGCTGCTGCTGTAGGTATCGTTGTGGCACAGCTTGATCCTAAATTAATGCTGGACGAAGCAGTCGCATTGCCTGCATCGATTATTAACGCACTGCCGTCAATATTGTAAACTATTTTGCCATTAAAAGTTTCAACATCAGAGCTGGACATTGGAGAGCCGTCGTTAGCATTATTGGAGTCCTAAGGTCACATAAAGAAAAAAGCAAGCAAAATATCATTATTAATCGGTGCAACATTTACTCAAGAACACTACAGTTCTTTGTACCTGTGTAAATCTAACTATAAAGAAACTAATTAACGGGAACTACTCACTACTACGTGGAAGCTACTCACAAATATAGTTCAATCATGCGGTAAGCAAACCTAGATATACATATATATATATATATATATATATATATATATATATATATATATATATATATATATAAAACATATATATGTACATATATATATGTACATACACTTAAGCTGATATATCCCGCAGTCGAGACAGCTCAACTACGAGATACTGAACTTTGGACGCTTACAACTCCATTTCTAGATGCACGATCTTCATGATCCTTTCGGAATATATTAATAGCATTCATGTGTGTCTATTTGAAATTTGAAAATTACGATATCTGCGTATCCATACATATCCTGCGTATCTATCTACATGTACAAATTTGAAGTCTCAAGTCACAAACGGCGTAGATGTTATGCTCAAAAAACGTTTAAAAAAAACAAGTAAGAAAGCTCCAGTCGAGACTGCTCGACTGCGAGATCCAAGAATAATCGCTTAGATTCTCAACGAGTGACAAACTATACATGCAAAAACACGAGCACACACACACGCTGATCTATGCTTGTGCACCTGTATGTGTGTAAGGATTGCAGGCGTCTCGCTGTCTCGCTGTCTCGCTGCCTCCGTTGCTCTGCTGCGTGCGTTTTGCTGCCATAACTTGATGGTTCGGTTTCAAATGTTCAGATTGTGATCATGACATTCATATCTATATACCAAACTAGTCTGTATGTCTCTAGTATTTGAAATAGATTTTTTACACATTTGGGAATGTGGGGGTGAGTTGGGGACCGGAATCAAAAATCTGACAAAAACCGAAATATATGCATATATAGATCCTAATTTAATACTAATTGAATACAGAAGACTTGGAGACTCTAACTCTGAAGATGAGCGAGATATAATTTTATAACTGATTGTCGATAATTGTTTTATCGATAACTCTGGATATATAAAAGTGATCGAATTTCTGAAACAAACTCGTACTGCGCGTGCAATATACGAACCTAACACAAACAGAATGAACTCTGTAGCTCGTACATATATCTTCGGTAAGCGACGCGTTCATACATACGGACGGACGGATGGACGGACAGACGGACGGACGGACAGACGGACATAGCTATATCAACTTTTCTCGTCACCCTGATCAAGAATATATATAGTTTATGGGGTCTGCCACGTCTCCTTCTGCCTGTTACATACATTTTCACAAAACCATTATACCCAGGGAATAACAAGAAAGAGAAGAAGAAGAAGAAGAAGAAGAAGAGGCAATGACACTAACAATGTAAAATGGGTAATTACTTGACAATTATCTGAAATGCGTTTTCAAAATGCTTTATAGCTATTTAATGACAACGGGGTTCTGATGACAACTTAAATATACCTTCTGTTTGTGTGTGCTATTGCGTGCGCGCCTCTGCCTAACTAACTGAATCTCACTCTCTCTCGCTCCCTCTCACTCTCTTTTACTCCCCCTCTCCCAACCAATCCATTGTAGATTGTTATTGTAGCGTTACATTCCCTATAAAATGTGTATGTGGGCACTCAATGTAACTGCAATTTGCATCCGAATAATTGTAGACAATAACTATGTATGTGTAAAACTAAATTGTATGTGTGGCCATTTAAATACAAATACATACATACATAAATGCATAACGAGTAATTTTTTACTGTACGGTTTTAAATGCACACCTATGTACATACATATGTACATGTGTACGTAATACGTATGCATATTAGTACGTACGTGTGTATGTACACACATACATATGTATGTACATATGTACATATATCTCCTAATTTTCCTGCGCGGAATCTAGTTTGAAACTATAGATGTGCGCGTCTTGAATATGTAACAGATAGAGGTGGTTTGTGTGCTTTTTCTGTTCCCGAAAGGAAAGAGAGTATATTGGTTTTGTGCAATGTCCGTCTTGCTGTCCGTCCATCTGTTCGTCTGTTCGTCTGTCCGTCTTTCCGTATGAACGCAATATCAGCGTGTGTGTGTGCGTGCTTTGACATGTTGAGTTGGTTACGCTTGCAGAAACGAATCGAATAATTCTTGGAATATTATTCGTTCGAAGAAGGGTTCAGGGGACCTCGTAGTCGAGCAGTCTCGACTACAGCTTTCTTACTTGTTTCAAAAGCACATGCTGATGAGATTTGTTGTTTACATACATGTACATATGTATCTATTTTGATTAGGACAAGTAAAGGGTTCTGGCAAGCATTGCACCACCGAACAACGCAATCTCATCAAAAAGTTGATTTCCAATGGAAATTCTTACAGGAAAGTTGGTCCTTTGATGGGTTTAAAAAAAGAAATGATCCACAATGCATTAATCCATAAAAATGTGATGAAAAGCGCGAACAATGTCGAGCCCTGATCCAACATCATGTCATTCGACTCATTCGCGAGAGTAAAAATGATTCTTTTAAGCCGGGTACTCAACTGAAAAAGGACCGGATCAGCAATAGACCAAACCGTACGGACATATTTAAGACATCACGATTTATTCATTCGCCCGCCGTCCATGAAAAGTACCATATTTGAATATGAAACACACATTGCCAATCGGATGACGTTCGCAGAGGAAAGCAAAAATTAATTGAATGGAGAAACATTCTTTGGACTGATGAAAGTAAGGTGGTCATGTTTGGTGGAAAACGATCGCAGTCCTACGTGAGACGTCCACAGAACTCGAAACTCAACCCTAGATATACAATAAATCCATTAAATGTGGACGATCAAGTGTAATGGTATGGGGTTGCTCTTCGTACTACGGTGTAGGCCCAATTCACTGTATCAAGCCCATAAAGGACCGACATGTTTATGTTGACATATTGGAACAATTTCCAATAAAGGCAGCACAACTAACTACGTACTAAACTAAAGGAATATAACTAATTTCATTTGTTATTAAGTACAAGTTAAAGTTTGTTACTTTTTTCTATTTTTTAATCATTTTCAAAATCTTTTGAATTATATAAAAACGCTGAATATTTTGGTGACAAATCTTTTTTGTAGCAATAATTAATTGTTTTCTGCTTTTATAAAAGTAATTTGGATTGGTCTACATCCATTGATAAATGTAAATAAATGTTTACCAAGAGCCTTTGGTTGCTCAAGTTGCACTTTTCTAATCATTGCAATGCATTGGGTTAGCTGTAGTATGCGTAGTTGCAATGAAGGCATCCGAAAAGCGAAATATACAAAATCAGAAACGGATGGGCGGATGGGCGGATGGACGGATGGACGGATGGACGGATCACCGAGAGACATGGAATAAACTTGACTCGTCCTTGGTCCTGCCTCACAGGACTCACAGTTGTTTCACTTGTTGAAACTATTAATTGCATTCAATATCAATCCTCTTGCAAACGGTAACATGACATTTGAACACAACATTCCTTCAAATTATAAATCTAAAGTCAATGTGCTTCTTATTTGGTTTATTAGTTTGAAGTTAACATCATGGTTTGCTGATCAACTCGATTCATTGAAATATACCCAAACCCATGTGGCATGCGTTATTGAGGAGTGACAATGGCAATGCTCGAGATGGGGCAACGAAAATTGTACTGCAGCTGTGCTGGGGCCAAAGGAGAGGGCGTTAGATTCGCGTTAGGAGAATATCAAGAATGAAAATAACTTATGAAAGTGTAATGAAAAGACGCGCATATCTCCTTTGACTTACCAACTGCCAGGTGCGGAAAGCGCAGCTAGAGCGAATGAATGTGAGGAATGCGAAGAGCGAGCGGAGGGACAGGGCAGCGAAACCAAACTGATGAGTGCGATGAGCCCTGCGGAATGATACAGTGAATAGGAGTGTAGATGAGCTGAAGGTGAGGTGAATCGGAGGTTTTTATACCCTGAACCCATTGCAATGGGAATTCAGGGTATAATGGTTTTTCGAAAATGTATGTCACAGGCAAAACGAGACGTCGCAGACCCTGTAAGGTATATACATATGTATGTATATTCTTATAAGCGAAAAAAATAGTTTAATAGCCCTGTCCATATGTCCGTCCGTCCGTCCGTCCGTCCGTCCGTCCGATTGACACATTGACTCATTTGGATGCTATTAATATATTCCGAAAATTTCATGAAATGGAGTTACATATAAGCGTCGAAAGTGCGGGATTAGGGACAAGTGCGCAGTTAGCAGAGCGTGCACTCATACGTGCGTAAAGAAGAAGAGTATTACTTTTTTTTCAGGGTTCAGGGTATCTCGTAGTCGAGTAGTCTCGACTACAACCTTCTTACTTGGTTTTTTTTTTTCTTTTTTTTTTTTTCGTTTTTGCATACCAGCCACAGACAGAGACGGAGACAGAGATACCGCGACAGCCGGAGAAACCGAGCAAAATACGAGCGCGAGCCAGCTACAAGTCAGGCGAGCGGAGCAGAGGCAACGTCAAAGCGGCATGCCACTCGATGGTGGTAGTTGATATATCACGGAATTTGTGTGTGGGTGTAGTGCATAAGCAAGACGAGCGCACAATATAAACCAGTTGAGGAATATGAAAACAGATAACGACTCCACAGAAATAAAGACGTACAACAACAAGGCACGTGCAACACTCACACTCACACTCACACACACACACACACACACACACTACTCTTACCGCAGATTCATTTGTAACAAGGCAAAAGCGTCAAGGGCAAGAGAAGAGGTGGGACGGGGGGGGACAAGCTGGGAAGAGCAATTGAATACAAGGAGAGAACCTTGACTTGCCTTTGTTTTCTTACACAACCAAAGGAGGCAGTGAACTTTTCATTTCTGCTAGTAGAGTGGAGATCGCATGGATGCATTCAGTCTGTTACTATGTCCTATGAACTCAATTCCTATCAGACTATGCAGAACTATGTAAATCGGACCCTCAGACTTGACACCTTCAGCAAATGGGACTTGGCAACGATCGTCAAAATTTTGCACATCCACTCCAACTTGGGCAAACGCCCAAATGCCCAAATGCCCAAATGCCCAAGTGCCAGCTAGGCACTGGAGACAGTGTCACTTGCAGAGGAGTTTAGACATTTGTATTCATACATGCTCTTATCATCTCTTGCTCCCAAAAGATAAGTATAGACATTTATCGATTGATAAAATTTGACGAGTTTTGGGAAAAATTTCCTACCTTATATATACATATATATATATATATATATATTGTATGTATATATGTGAGTGTGTGTGACTGTATGTGGTTGAAGGTTTTTACTGAGAAATCTCCTTTGTTCTTCGATTCAACATAAAAAGTTGCGAATTTAAAACAAAAGTGTCACTTGCTGTTGCTGTTGCTGTTGCTGTTGCTGTTGCTGCCGTCAGCAGACGGACGAGGGGCAATCGAAAATATGCATTGTTTTCGCCATTTTATGGCTGTTGTAGTTTTTATGCATATGTACATACATACATACATACATATGTATGTATGTACATTCAATACATTCACATAGATACATACTTTCATACAATATATGTACATACGTATGTATGCACGTTTGCATGTGAACCGTGAACCCATTGAAAATGGGAGATCAGGGTATAATGGTTTTGTGAAAGTGTATGTAACAGGCAGAAGGAGGCGTGGCAGACTCCATACTCGTATGTTAGCCACGCAGTACGAGTTTATTTAGTTTTGTTTCTTTAGATGACTCTTCCCATTTCCGTATTATCCCAAAAGAAATGTTTAATTCATTTACTTTTTTACGTTTTTTTTAACGTACCGTTAGAGCTAGATGTTATGGATACAAAGATTCTTCTCTTTCCTTCCCAATTTGAAAAGAAAAACGCATTTCAAATACTAGGGACTTGCAATTTTGCCAATAGACACATTTTAGTGCTACTAATGCATTCTGAATGATGATCGGACATCTAGAAATGGAGTTATAAAGGTAAAGGTCCAAAGTATAGCTCAACCCATCCCCAGCCATGGCAACAACTGCGCAGGCTCCAGGGTATCTTCTAGTCGAGCAGTCGCGACTAGACCCTTCATACTTGTGTTTTTTTTGTTGTTTTTTTTTTTTTTTTTTTTGCTGTTGTTTGTTGTTTATGTCCTCCTTTTCGCTTGCACAAAAGCGCTTCGCAATCATTCATTTCGGTAAGATCAATGAATCGATACAGGCAATGGGGACAGCTAAGAAAAATGGAAGCCCCAATCCATGTCTAAAGCTGTGATGAACTGTTTTAAAAATTTGCTCGGTAGCCAAGTCGAATGCCAATTTCGGCAAACAATAACAATAAATATCATTTATTTTAGCCTCCTCGCTTTGCGCTCATTAAAATTGTCGCGAATCACATTGCTAACGCATGAATATGTTAATGAATTATTGTCCCTCCAACACACACACACACACACACACACACACACACACACACACACACACACATACATATATATATATGTATATATATATTTATCCATACACAGAGGTCACGGCATGGGAGCCCGCACCTACCGAGAATGCCCTTGGCCCATCACGACATCGGGTACATCACAAAAAGTGTGAGCCCATTGTTTGGGCTTTGGGCCTTTCACATCCTTCCACGCTATTCAAAGCTACCAAAAAGCCGCGTTCTTAAAGCACCCTTTGAACACATACATATACATACATACATATGCACCTATGTATATGTATAAGCAGGCATGCATGTGTGAATAAGTGTGTGTGTGTGTGCGCGCAAGTATAAGTAAGTTTATTTAAGAAGATTCGGTTTATTTGAAGATTGAATAATAATTACTGAATAATTACTGTCTGTCTGTAGCTCTAACTCTATAAATATATTGCGTATATTACATAATAATTAATAAGTACATAATTAATATTCATACATGCATATGTACATACATACATACATACATGATGTATGTACATATGTGTACTGACTGAGTGATGCGCTGCAGTTATCTAATTTTGTGACTAGGTATGGGAGAGTATATGATAGATAATAATTATTCGTTACATATGTATGCATGTACATACATATGTATATATGTATGTGCATACAGTGGGCAAAAAAAGTTTAAGTAGAGGCATGCCAAAAAAGTTTAAGTAAAGGTATACTTAGAAGGTAAAGGTGTATCTGAAATTGACAGAAATTGACAGAGTGATTGTCCGACCACCCACTAGTGTTCAATCAACATTAAAATCGTACGGGGAAACAGCTAGTCTTGAGATTCAGCCCAGATCAGGTCGGTCTTCAAAATTAAGTGTCAGAGATAAGCGACAAATTCTCAGCACAGTAAGGAGCGATCCAAAAAAGTCGGCACCCAAAATACAGGAGGGACTATTTCCCACCTCTGGAGTTAGCGTTCATCCATATTCCGTGCGAAATGTGCTGCACAAGGTATGGTACAACGCACGAACCCCTAGAAGGAAACCGTTGATTTCTTAGGTCAATAAGAAAAAGCGACTAGAATTCGCTCAAGAGTACCTAAACGAGCCGGATTCTTTTTGGGAGTCCAAATCTAACATTTTTTTGGTCGGATGGAGCTCAAAGTGTGTCGAAAATCAAATACTGCTTTCCACTATTTCGTTTTTTCTTTTTGAGGGTACTAATAGAAATAATACTAATTTATGCAGTTTACTTAAACTTTTTTTGCCCACTGTATGTATGTGGGTCCGGTAACACTTGGAACCAGAAGGCAATTCATCATTTATGAATGTGTGAATATGCACAGAAATGTATGCATATATGTATGTACATATGTATGTATGAGTATGTAGGTGTGAGTATACATACATACATACATAAGTGCGTGTAAGAGAAAGAGGGCGAAGGGTGAGGCGAACATAAGATTATGACAAGGTAATGCACATACGTATGTATGTATGTATGTATGTATGTATGTATGTATGTATGTATGTATGTATGTACATATCGACATGCATACATACATACATACATATGCACATACATATGTACATACATATGCACATACATATGTACATATGTATGTATGTAGCTTGTGTGCTGTCAGAATCGCCCTCTATTTGCAATGAATAGCGAGTGCCAGATCATACACAGCACACAGATACATACATATGTATGTACATACACACACAGACGTCGCAACGTCCCTATTCCTTGGACTTAAGACACTGCATCCGAAAGCAACAACAATAAGTATAAGAGGAACAGCAATAAAAAATGCCAAGGGAGACGAGCATTTGAATCCACAAATTTATAAGCGAGCTGCGCATACAATGAGGGTTTACAAAATAGTAAGAGGAAGAGTAGAAAGAGGATAAGTAGAAAGAGTAAGAGTAAAAAGTAATAATAAAACGAATTAATGCACTGTAAATATACATACATACATACATATGTGTGTATGTACATGGCCACGTCTGTCTGTCTGTATGTATGGAACAAAATGCAGAAAGGACAAAAACAAAGCCCAAAACAAATGAAAAGGAAAAAAAGCAAGAATAACACACACTCATATATACATATACATACATACATTCATATATATGAGCATGCATACATATGTATGCGTGTATATTGTATTGAAGGAATTGTTTTCTTTTGCCTCTTGTTCTGAGAAACGGGTGCTGCACAATGCTATTCACGATGAGCATGGCTCGCATTTTCTTGAGAGAGGGGAAGAGGGGCAAGCGACTGAGGAGGGGGAAAGTTAAACTGGCCAGCCAAGAGAGATAATAGACATTGAGCCGAAGGCCTTAGAGAATGAGGAGCAATGCCAAAGTCACCAAAGCACCTCTCTCTATAGTGGAAGGAATATACATACATTGTATATGTATGTATGTACGTATGTATGTATATGGCAACAATGACAACAATAGCCCTAGTTCGTCGGCTGAGGAAAGGCGAGGGCAAATCCTACACACATAACACATACTCACACACACTTACACATGCATAAGCGGATGTTGAGCATGAGATGTTTTTATATTAATCACTATTGAGCATTCATTGAGATTCAACAGGGTATATTGGTTGCACTGATGGTCTTTTAGGTAGCTATCCTATAAATGTATGTATGTATGTATGTAAATAGCTAACACATATGTACATATGTACATACATACATACATATGTATGAAGCATTATTTATATACATACATATATGTAAGTACATTTATCTTTAACTTTTCATTTGATTTATCTATTCAATTGTACGTTCATACATACATATGTATGTATATAAATATGTAGATCCAGTTCTTGGCAGGTTCGTTTTCATCCCACCCCATATACATACATACATATGTATGTATGTATACACAAATATAGATTCTCTAGCTACTTCTATTGCGACTCATCAAATCTCATACATCAAGAAACTTTTTCATCAAGAAACTACTGGAGAACTGTCCACCTGACCCCCCGTATGCTATTGTTGTCTGTGTGTGTATCACAGTCGATTTCGGTAATGTGACAAAAAACAAAGTGAAAATAATAATTATATTTGGGAAACCTTAAGCCTCTTGTATTGTATTTAAATGTAAATAGGGGTGTATATATCTGAGTGGTAGAGAAGAGTCGTTAGAACTGAAGAGCCGTGGAAATAGTAGAAATGTAGCAAAGTTATTGCAGCATTGGTAAAATGTTACAGCTGTATTATTATACTCTGTTCCCAAAGGAAACAAGAGTATATTAGTTTTGGGCAATGTCCGTCTTGTTATCCTTCCGTCTGACCGCATGAATGCAATATTTTTCGACGCTATTAATGCTAAAGACTTGAAATGTGGGTGTGGCACATCGGAATGTACATATCCTCGGATTGACCATTTAAGCTGGTGGATATGTTATGCGAGTCGCAGGTTCCATTCCCGCCGAAGATTTTTTACCACAGATGCGATTTTAAAATAGTTAGGTTCAAATGCCGCGGAACACTTTTTTTTTTATCGAAAATTTAAATTATATTTTTATATTTATTATAAAATGCCTGCTACCCACCTTAGCAATAATCCACCAAGCAATTTGTATGCCCACGCATATTATGCAGTTTGGTGCTAAACAAATTCTTTACCGAGTTTTACCGAGGCCAACATAACTGCAAAGTTTAGATGGAAAAACGCTTTCTGATTGCCACAGTAAGTACAGTGCCAGGCAAAAGGAGGCGTGGCAGACCCCATTAAATATATATTTATATGTATGTATATTCTTGATCAGGGTGACGAAAAAAGTCGATATAGCCCTGTCCGTCTGCCCGTGTATATGTAAGATCTAGAGACTTCAACCTTTTTCAGGCCCGTGTATTGCACGCGGTATACGAGTTTGTTTAAGAAAATCTGGCAGGTACTTAAGTTAATCTTTTAAGGTAAGCGAGTGATCAAGTGAAGTTGGACGAGATGAGACCTCGGTGCTCCGTTCGGATGAAGACTCTTATATAACGCTGATAATTAGCAATCTCATCTGATTTTACTTTTGAAAACTTACCAACGAAATTAGGCGATGATGATTCACCCCATCACAACATTGTGTGCACTGAAAGAAAAAGATGACCTCGATGAGTTTATATCGTCAGTGTTGGCTACTTTTGAAAAAAAAGGGGTTTTAGTAGTAGAACATATTTAAAACAAATAAGAAGGATTCTAGTTGAGACTGCTCGATTACGATATAGCCTGAACCATGCAAACAAACTAATACTCTACTTTTTTACGCACGTATAAGCGTGCGCTCTGCTGGGTTGGGATGAACTTTGGAAGCTTACAGCTCCATTTCTAGATGGACGACTATATTAAGAGCATCCAAATGTATATATTTGCCAAATGACAAGTCCCTAGTATTTGAAATAAGTTTTTTTTTTCAAAGTGGGGGCGTGGAATCTAAAATCTGAAATTACATATATGGATTATCTAGATCTAAATACGCAAATTTGAAGTCTCTAGCTAAAACGGTGTAGAAGTTCAATTTTGATCGATAATTTGAAAATGGGATGAGTTATCGAAAAAACAAAATTGGCTCGTACTGCGTAGCTAGCATACGGACAGAGCTATATCAACTTATTTTTTTGTGCTGATCAAGAATATATATATACTTTGTGGGGTCTGCGACGTCTCCTTCTGTCTGTTACATACATTTTCACAAAACCATTATACCCTGAATTCCCATTTTCAATTGGTTCAGGGTATAAAAACAAGTAACAAAGCTCTAGTCGAGACTGCTCGACTACGAGATCCAAGAATGATTCGTTTAGATTCTCCATACGTTACAAACTATACATGCAAAATCACGCTTGTGCACCTGTCTGTGTGTAAGCATTGCAGGCGTCTTGCTGTCTCGCTGTCTCGCTTGCTGCGCCACATGGGTTTTGCTGCGAAAACTTTATTGATTAATACTTCTGTTTCTAGACGGACAATCTATCTATCTATATGCTAAGCCAAACTGCATGTCTCTAGTATTTGAAATGCATTTTTACACATTTGTGGGTGCAGGGGGGAATCGGGGACTGGAATCCAAAATCTGACAAAAACCGAAATTTTATTGAATTAGTATCTATATATTTGCAAAATACTTTGAGAGTCTAACTCTAAAGATGAACGAGATATAATTTTATAACTGATTCTCGATATATTCGTTTATCGATAACTCTGGAAACATACAAGTTATTGAATTTCTGAAACAAACTCGTACTGCGCGTGCAATATACGAACCTAATACAAACAGAATGAACACTCTACATTTTATGGGGCTTGCCAAGCCTCCTTCTGCCAGTTACATACTTTTAACAAAACCATTATACCCTGGATTCCTATTTTCAATGGACTCAGGGTATAAACAAGTAAGAACGTTGCAGCTGCAGGCGCAACTAACTGCGAAATACTTTGTTCCCATAGGTGCATCTTATTTATTTAATAAACATTTAATTAACGAAATATTTCGGCAATTATAAAACGTACATGGCAAGCAACAAACGTTTTTCCTACACATACATACAGATTACACATGTACACACTATACGAGTATACACACAATTTTCTATGTATGCATACAAAAGTTTGCATGCCAGAATATTCTAATTGTGACTGAATTGTGCATTTTTCAATCGTTACTTTATTTTTGTCAAAAGGCGCTCTAGCAATGCCTTATTTGGTTTTAGTTAACACAGCTCATATCAGGGCAGTGGCGCTGGTGGTAAGCGCTATGCAAGCTATGCTTAGGTGCGTGGGTTCGAATCCCGCAGAAAACTTTTTTTTTATATTTGTATATTTATTATAAAATGCTTGCTGCCAATTGATAATAATTTATAAACATACGCATATGAATTGTGCATTTAAGCAAAAACTAAAACTGCTTTATGCTTTCCGATTTGCCACGCTGTGTGGCATTTTCGAATAAACTCGTACTGCGTACTGCGTTGCTTGGGTTAGGTTGGGCTGTACTTTGGGCTCCATTTCTAGATGGACGATCTTTCTGAAAATATTAATAGCTCTAAAATGTATCTGTTTGCCAAATTTCAGGTCTTTAGTATTTGTAATGCGATTTTTTTCAAATTTTCGATGGGCTTAGAGTATAAATAGTATAGTATAGAATTGTATAGAATTGTATACGGAATGGAAGTAGGAATTCCACAAATAATACTATCAAGAGCAGGTATCGAGAATGTAGAGTCGAGACTCAATTATATTGCTTGAATAATCGGGAATGACATATAAATTATGGAGAATCAAGAAACTAATATCAAGAATTGAGTATCGTGAAGCTAAATTCAACTATCGACATCGAATATCATGTATCAAGAGCGGAGAATCAGATGTAATATCAGCCAGTAACAAGCAACACAAAATAAACATCCATCCAAAATCGAGTAGTCGAGTATCGAGAACTGAAAGTATCTGAGGAAAGTGAGTAGTAGATCGGGAATCGAGTAATACCTCTGGCTGCCTAATAAGTCAGCTGCTTCCAGTTCATCTCTAATTAGAGAGTCTGCTCCGCTAGACATTAAAATTTGAGAAGCTGTTCGCACAGACCCGGTCAGAGCCAGAGACAGACTGAGAGACAAAGAGCGGCAGACATATATGATTACCCCAATCTGAATCACGGACCACGAAATTGTGTTTAAGTGTTGCCCGAACTCAGTTCTCTTTTTCGTGCTATTATGTGTAGAAACCCTAGCGAGGCAACACACAAGTTTCTTTCTAATTATGTGTTATTATACCCTTAACCCATTGAAAATGTGAATTCAGGGTATAATGGTTTTGTGAAAATGTATGTAACAGCTTCTACACCGTTTGAGCTAGAGATTTGTATTTGATAGATTATATGGATACGACGATTCTATAATTTTCATATTTTTTATGCCACGCCCCCTTCGACACCAAAAGACTAATACTCCTCTACTTTACGAACGTATAAGCGGGCGCTCTGCTAACTGCGCAGTTGCTGCCGTGGCTTGGGGGTGGGTTGTGATATACTTTCCATCCATTTCTAGATGGACGATCTTAATGAAACTTTCGGAATGTAATAATAGCATCCAAGTCTCTAGTATTTGAAATGCGTTTTTATACCCCATAAAGTATATAGAGCCTTTACTTGTTATATGATATTATTGTTGGAAGCTGTATACCCTACCCGAAAGGCATAGACATTGCTCGTCCTTGCAACTTGCATCAAATGCGTACTGACTAAGGAATAAATGAGGTATAGCTTCTGCTAAATAATCGAATTAATGTTATATTCAATAGATATTAATACATTTGTGTGCGTGTTTGTGCAGAGTATAAGCGCTTCGATCTACAGAGTGTGAAGCTGTCTCGCGTCTTTATTGCCACTTCAATTATTACAAAATCTTCTGAGCCTTTTTATACCCTGAACCCATTAAATATGGGAATTCAGGGTATAATGGTTTTGTGAAAATGTATGTAACAGGCAGAAGGAGACGGCGCAGACCCCACAAAGTATATATATTCTTGATCAGCATTAACGTCGAGATTTCGGAAACTACAAGAGCTGGAGAATACTCCAATGTTAGTTACGCAGTACGAATTTATTGTGTTTTTTTTCGATAACTCATCCCATTTCCAAACTATCGATTACAATCGAAAATTGGTTTACTTATAACGCTTTTAAAATACGAGAGACTTGTAATAGCAAATAGACACATTTGAATGCTATTAAATATATATTATTAGTTTTTTTGCAGGGTCCAGGGTATCTCGTAGTCGAGCCGCCTCGACTAGAGCCCTCTTACTTGTTTTTTATCGAGCAGTAATTAAATATTGCGTTCACGTAATTGGCTTTATTAATAAACGGAGAGTCTGTATAAACTATATAAACATGTGTATGTGCAATATATATATATATATATATATATATATATATATTTGGCCTCAATTACACTATCCATCCTGTATATTTTTTAAGCAATCCTCTTAGAATTCACTACACTATTGATCAAAGTTGACTTGATTTTTGTGGAGCCTCTGTATTGAATGGTGCACAAGCATAAGTCCGCTCTTTCTCACTCTCTTCTTCTCTCTCTTTCTCTCTTCTCACCACTCTGTGTGTCTGTGGTGTGTGCGGATTCCGTTTGTTCATGATCATGTTAAGCATTAAAAAACCAAAACTGACAAAAGTTCAATGCCCAAAAACTGGCAAACGATATAATTCGTGTGTCGTACAAAGAGGTGTTGAACTATTTCAAATGCACGAAACGACGCCAATCGAGTGGAGTGCTCACCGAATTAAGTTCACGTACATACACACGCAGGGGCAGGGGGAGGGAGGGAGACAGAGAGAGAGAGAGTGTGTGTGTGTGTGTGTGTGTGTGTGAGAGAGAGGGGGTGGGGAAGGGGGACAGTGATTTCTTTTTAGCCGCCTTCGAATAGCGGCGACAAATCTGGAACGATCAGCGATGGAACGTAGCGTCCATGCGATTGATACATCTTTGAGTCAACAATATGATGTACGACGATCCAAGGCAACTGGACGACATTTCGAATTTTCGAGTTCTGGAAATCCATCCACTAAAATGTTTGAATTGACTTTCCATATGTATATGTATGTATGTATGTATATGTCAAAGCTTAGAGACTGTGGTGGGAGAGGCGCAGTTGGTTTTGTTGATTTGCTTGATTGATTGCGTTCCAGAGAACATTAATGAGCTCTGCAGCTGTAAAAAGCATCTTTGCATACATACATATGTACACATGTACACATGTATATTCGCTGCATCAATTTCGACTCGCATATCATATATCCTGGCATAGAAATCGATTATGGGCAATAGCGCGCATCCTGCTCGAAGTTGTAGATAGGATGTACTGGGGAGTGCTCGACGAGAAGATACTCTGCTATACATTTATCATTTTTAATTAGGGACCGTAGCGATTATAATTTTTATACAACAAATTAAGAAATAATAATTCCTTTTTGAGTCATCAAAAACACAAATGTGTAATTTTAAAAACTGATCTATATGATAAAAATCAAAGTTTTATACATACATATATATATATATATATATTTATGTATATATTATTCATATGCGTATGTTTACATCTTATTATAATAAATATAATATATAACAAAATATACAAATATAAAAAAATTTAAAAAATAATAATTTTTGAAAAGAAAAGTTTTCCGCGGGATTCGAACCGACGCACCCAAGTGCAGCTTGCATGGCACTTACCACCAGTGCCACTCCCTCGGTTTGAGTTCATTTAACTAAACCCAAATAAGCCCCTGCTAAAGCGCCTTATGACAAAACTAAAGTAACGATCGAAGAATTCACAATTCAGTCACAATTCATAGAAATTAAATGTTTATTAAATAAATAAACTGCACCTACTGGAACAGAGTATCTCGCAGTTAGTTGCGCCCAACTGCAACGTTCTTGCTTGTTATCATGAAAATCAATTATAATAATTGAAAACAAGTAAGAAGGCTCTAGTCGAGACGGCTCGACTACGAGATACCCTGAACCCTGACAAAAACTAATACTCTTCTTCTTTACTTTGAAATGGGATAAGTTATCGAAAAAAAAAAAAAAAAAAACAAAATAAACTCATTCATGCGAAATTTCAGCACTCTAGCTTTTGTAGTTTCCGAACAGACGGACAGGGCTCCATCAACTTCTTTTTTTTGTGCTGATCAAGAATATATATACTTTGTGG
This sequence comes from Drosophila antonietae, assembly GCA_030914385.1. Taxonomy (NCBI): domain Eukaryota; kingdom Metazoa; phylum Arthropoda; class Insecta; order Diptera; family Drosophilidae; genus Drosophila; species Drosophila antonietae. The sequence continues at coordinate 183,661 of JAUESO010000045.1, read as the reverse complement.
GTTCTGCCTGTTACATACATTTTCACAAAACCATTATATCCCGAATTCCATTTTCAATGGGTTTAATCAAAAATTAAACAAAAGATAATTACTAATAAGAGTCTTCCACATAAATACAGCGCTGGACAGTTCTTTTGGGTCATCACTATTTTGCGATATTTATTGTGAAACACAATAATGTAGTAATAACACAATAAGCGGAATCGTTAACAGAGGCTTACACTGTATATGATGATGAATATACATATACATATGTATGTATGTACATACACATATCCGGAATATTTGTACATACATACATATATGTATATGTATATAAATATTAGAGCGCCGTCTTTCACAATAAATATCGTAGTACAGTGATTACCCAAAATAACTGCCCAGCGCTGTAATTAAGTTGAGGAGTCTTAATAGTAATTATCTTTTGTTTCTCATTTAATTTTCTCTCTCTCTCTCTCTCTCTTTCTCTCCTTCTCTCTCTCTTTCTCTCTCTTTCTCTCTCTCTTTCTCTCCTTCTTCTTTGATTGCTAAGAGGTGTGATTGCGGGTGATTCGAAACTGTAGTTTTGAACGAAGATGACTCGGAAAGCAATTTGAACAATGAGAGCGCCAATTCCAGCGGATGTTGTCCAGACGCCTTTTCCCTCATAATTAAAAGAGATTATTACACACTGATGAAGCTCAGATTTATGTGCGTATGAGTGTGTGCGTGCATAGATGTCACTATGAGAACAAACATTCCGATCTGCTCACGCTTAGATCTTCGTAAGTACATCTATTGGTGTCACTATTCTTGCATATCTAGAGTGCTATAGGTAGTGATAGGACGATTAATCATTTGATACATTATAATCGATTATTTTACTTCCATTCACGATTCAATTATATCGTAAAATGGGTTGCGACTAATTGACAAAAAACAATAATCGATCGTTCCATACCAGTAAGAAAGCTCAAGTCGAGATTGCTCGACTACGAGTTACCCTGTACCCTCCGAAGAACTGCCGCGCTTGCTGCACCACAAGGGGTTTGCTGCGATAACTTATTTGATTAATAATTCTGTTTATAGACGGACAATCGTAATCAAATTTTCAGATTTTGATTCATATCTATATGCGAAACCAAACTGTATCTCTCTAGTATTTGAAATACATATTTCAAGCATACAAACAGACGGACAGACGCACAAGGCTATATCGACGCAGCTCGTCACCCTGATCTAGAATATATATACTTTATGGGGTCCTCCTGCCTGTTGCGTGCTTTTATATTTGATACTCCAAATGCAACTTTCAAATCGTTTTAAGAAATATGGATTTACCACAAAGCTATGTTGTCTAACATTTTGTACTCAGTTTCGCACGATTATGTAAATATACATATGTACATACATAGGTATGATTGGGGATTTACAATTGGTGTACTTGGTATCTATTAGTTGAGCACTCTCTCTCTCTCTCTCTCTCTCTCTCTTTGTCTCTCTACAGTAACCTGCATGAACAGAGAAATGCCTTCCCAATGCCATTTCTAGAACGACATTGTGCTATGTGTAGTATCTCATCCATTAGAGAGGTCTGTATATATAGTATATGTAGTATATATGTATAGCAAGCTTTCCTTTATGCTCTGTCAATCTCTATCTGTGGATGGAGAAACTCAACTCAACTCAACTCAACTCGGGCGATTGTCATTCGATTGGCTAATGGACCAATGGGGAAGCTGCTGCAACAAGTCCTTAATGTGCTCTTGTCTTCCCCACACCTCCTCTTCACTCTTCACTCTTCACTCTTCACCCTCTCACTCGCACACAGCCTACTCTGCAGCCCATTACCAATTAAAACCCCAACACGAACGCGGAGGGTGGCTGCTCTGGCAGCCAGAGCAGAGAGTAAAGCTGGCGACTAATTAATGTGACGGCTGCTTGCGATTGGTTGGCAAAAACACACACACACACACACACACACACACACACACACACACACACGCATACACACACATATGTGTGCAGCGCAAGTATCAATCGCATACGAAGCTGGTTGACAGGAGCTGGCTCGAGCTAGCGGCGCACAAAACGGACGTCGTCCTAGTCGGCGTCGCAAAAGGGTGCAAACTGCCAAAATCAAGAACGGCAGCTGATTCTTGTAGAGCTCTCCCAAGAATTATGCTTAACACGCGGGGACCAAGACAACAACGTAGTCTCCTCTTAATGAGCCTCATCCTCATCCTCTATGCTGCACCACTATGGTCAAGAGCGATGGCAATGTTGAGTTACAGCCTGGGCACCTGGGCATTTGCGCCACCTTCAGACTGAGCGCCATCAGAGTCAGCTGCGTTTTCGGGACAGTCTCCGATGACGCGGCGCTCGTCATAGCCGGCATGGTGCCACTGGAGGACTTGGTCCCCGAAGCCGTGGAGTGGAATAGAGACGAGCCTATACGACGCTATCAGGGCGAACCATTGCACGATCGCAAAGAAGGTGGAATAGCTCAACAAAAGGGAGGTGGACGCATATGCTCATCCCGGAGCTTGATCCATGGATAAACCGCAAACACGGGAGTTTTTTTCTATCTTACGCAGATTCTCTCGGGACATGGATGCTTTCGGAGCTACTTGAAGCGCTTTGGCCACCACGTAACCGACGAATGCCCCTGGTGCGGACGAGGTCTGGTGGAAGACGCCAAACACGTCTCTTTCCAATGTGGACGCTTCGTATAGGAAAGGTGTCCACATAGTCAACGCCATGCTGGAATCGGAGGCAGCTTGGAATCTAATAAACACCTTCGCGGCCACAGTCATGATGGAGCTCTGCAGAGTTGAGCGAATAAGAAGACGTGCTGTCCCAGGCTAAGGTGCACAGTGCCTGCAAAGCAATGCTTCACGGACGTCCCGCAACCATCTTGCGCTATCCTTAATCACCTAAACCTATCATAACCTAAATCATAATGTAATATAAAAATATAATTTTGTGACTAAGCAAATACAAAACAAGTAAGAAGGCTCTAGTCGAGACGGCTCGACTACGAGATACCCTGAACCCTGCAAAAAACTAATTCTCTTCTTCTTTACGAACGTATGAGCGCGCGCTCTGCTAACCGCGCAGTTGCAGCCGTGGCTTGGGGGTCGGTTGGGATGAACTTTGGACGCTTATAGCTCCATTTTTGGATGGACGATCTTCATGAAATTTGCAGGGGGCGTGGCATCCAAAATCTAAAAATTGCAAAATCTGCGTATCCATAATATCTATATAAATATAAATAATATACATTGGAAGTCTCTAGCTAAAACGGTACAGAAACGTAAAATAAGTAAACGAGTTTTCGATTTATTATCGATAATTTGGAAATGGGATGAATTATCGAAAAAACAAAATAAACTTGTACTGCGTAACTAACATACGAATATTCATGCTCTCTAGCTTTTGTAGATTCCGAAATCTCGACGTTCATACGGACGGACGGATGGACGGACAGACTGATAGACGGACAGACGTACAGGGTTATATCAACTTATTTGTTTGTGCTGATTAAGAATATATATACTTTGTGGGGTCTGCGACGTCTCCTTCAGCGTGTTACATACATTTTCACAAAACCATTATACCCGGAATTCCCATTTTCAATCGTTTCAGGGTATAACAAGTAAGAAAGCTGTAGTCCAGACTGCTCGACTACGAAATCCCCTGAGCCCTTCTTCGAACGAATAATATTCCAAGAATGCTTCGTTTCCACTCTCCATACGTTACAAACTATACATGCAAAAACACGAGCACACACACACGCTGATCTACGCTTGTGCGCCTGTATGTGTGTAAGCATTGCAGGCGTCTTGCTGTCTCGCTACCTCTGTTGGTTGCCGCGTGGGTTTTGCTGCCATAACTTGATTAATAATTCGGTTTCAAATGTTCAGATTGTGATCATGACATTCATATCTGTATGCTAAAGCGAACTGTATGTCTATAGTATTTGAATTGCATTTTGTACACGTAACAAAATCTGACAAAAACCGAAATTGTATTAAATTAGCATCTATATATGTATATGCAAAAGACTTGGAGACTCTAACTCTAAAGATGAGCGAGATAAAATTTTATAACTGATTCTCGATAAATGTTTGTATCGATAACTTTGGAAATAAACGAGTTATCGAATTTCTGAAACCAACTCGTACTGCGCGTGCAATATACGATTCTAACACAAGAAGAATGAAATCTCTAGCTCTAGGCAACTGAACTAGCTAGTACGTCGTTTTCTCTAATGATCATATGTCGGGAACACTGGGGCTACAACTGGGACAGGGATCACAAGATACAAAAAGGAGGAACAATGAAGTCTGGCAGACTGGGTAGGCTCCTCCAATACAGGGTATCGTCTCCTTACAAACCCACCTATTAAACTTGCCGAAATCCAAGGCACACAAGTCGTTTGTTTCCCTTTCGGAGCAAATTGCAAATTGCGACAGCTGACGCTTGTTTCACACACCATTCAAACTGATAAAAGGCATGAACACACACACACACACACACATATATATATATACACGTTGTTTATAGACTAGTCAAAGCATGCACTCATGTGTGTGCGTGTGAATGTATTGCTACCCTTAAAGCAAGCATTCGGCAGGAAAAAATACCTTTATTGACCGTAAAGATAAAAGTGAACACTTACGAGGAGGAGTAGGTGCTAAAACACGTACACGAAGACGAAGAGAGAGAGAGAGAGAGAGAGAGAGAGAGAGAGAGTGAGCGAAAGAGGGGGAAAGGGAGAGTGAGATACATACGGACATACGGAAAACAAGCAAACTGTGGTCAAACATGCGATACGACAACGAAGACTTGACCTGACCCAGTCACGAGACTCGGGCCAACAAAGCGCGTGTCTCGACGCCACTCGCCGCTATTAACTAACAAATTGTGTGTGACCAAGGCCTCTTTTATTACAGAGTGAATCAGGTCCTACACATGACACACATATAATAGACTCTGATTACGTTATCTATTAAGAATGCTCGTGGATAACGGCATGTTGCATGCTTGTCTGCTGCCTCGCTGTCCTCGCTGTTTCCTCTCAATGACTGCAGTCCGGCACATATACATATACATACATATATGTCCATACGTACTACACAGTCGGATCTTTTTTCTTTTATCTTATATCTTCTCATTTCTCTCGATTATTTAATTATCTTTTACATAAAGGTTTTGTGAAAATGTACATATGTAACAAGCAGAAGGAGACGTCGCAGGCCCCATAAAGTATATACATATATTCTTGATCAGCACAAACAAATAAGTTGATATAACCCTGTACGTCCGTCTATCCGTCCATCCGTCCGTTTTTTTTTTTTTTGTAATTTTTAGAAAAAACAAAAAAAACTCACTTCAAATACTCGAGAGTTTTGAAATTTGACAAGTAGATACATTTAGATATTAATATGTTCTGAAATTTGCATGAAGATCGTCCATCTAGAAGTGGAGCTATAAGCGTCCAAAGTTCAGCCCAACCCTCCCCCAAGCCACGGCTGCAACTGCGCGGTTAGCAGAGCGCGCAAAAAAGAAGAGTATTAGTTTTTTTGCAGCGTTCAGGGTATCACGTAGTCGAGCCGTCTCGCCTGGAGCCTTCTTACTTGTTATTTTAATAGTTGTCCAAAACATTTTATTTATAATTCTCTCTCTCTCTCTCTCTCTCTCTCTCTCTCTCTCTCTCTCTCAAGTCTTTACCATTTATTTTGTTTTTTACACACAGACGACCGACGACAGGTGGGTGGATCCCTGGGCCGAGGCGAATCGTGAGCCGATTCGTCTGCACCAATTAAGTGCGGATTGTTTCTTGGCAAATGGAAAATGTTAATTAACGTAGCCAGCTAGTGCGTATGTGTGTGTGTGTGTGTATGATGCCGGTAGGAGGGGGCAGTGCGCAGATAAGCGCTGGCGCACAAACAGCCAATGAAAAGATGCGATGAGGAAACCGCATTCGCAGCACTGCGAATATTCCACGCACAGCGCGACGCTGTTTTACTCACACACGGACTCACATCACACAAATAATCGAGTGCATGCTACACACACATACACACACATTACAGTACGTATGTACATATACGATTTATGTGGGCACACATATGTACATACATATAAGTGCGCCATGAGTGTGTGTGCGTTTGTAT
>JAUESO010000045.1:0-175000 GCA_030914385.1 Drosophila antonietae | reverse complement strand
TAAAACACTGGGAATAGATACTGCATGCAAAAAACAACAAAGAATGGAATCGTCACGCATATACCAATATATGTACATATGTGTATGTGTATGTGTATGTGTATGTACACATACATATGTAGGAGCAATTACGCATGGCATGTGCTGGGAGAGTCTGCACAGGCTTATTTTAATTGGCTGGCTGCACAGCGTGGCAGGCAAGCGAAAGATAAACACATGTACATATATATGTACATGTACGAGATATATTCAAGCAAATACAATACACACAGGCTATCATATATGTATGTATGTATGTATGTATGTATGTTTGTATATTCTACAAGTTAATTGCGTGCTCTGATAATTAGTCTGGCGATGCCATCGCGTTCCTCCCCATTTGAGGTCATAACGAATCACAAAGTTTTATATTCAGCCAGTAAAAAGAGCAGACGACATACATACATACGTACATACATACATACATACATACATACATACATACATACATACATACATACATACATACATACATACATACATACATACATACATACATACATACATACATACATACATACATACATACATACATGAAGGGTCTGTGTGTGCGGGCGACAAGCAGCAATTAACTTGCCATACAAAACATTACCTCCGGCATCAAGAAAGAAACGCATGCAAAAGCAAGAAGAGAAAAAAAAAACGAATCTCAACAGAACAAAAGCCAAGACACGCGCAAACAGTGCGCTTCGGCTTTCGCTGATTGTGGCTATGATAGAGTGGAAGAGAGCGAAAAAAGCAGAAGAGCTAAAGAAACTGTATGTATGTATATTACTAATACATGCACACATATACATATATATACATATATGGTGGGGGGTTGGCAAAGCAAAGCAAAAACATATACATAAAACACACCGGCGATGCATGTGAGTGATTGTCGAAGGGGGTGAGATATGTGTAAGGGCACAGGGTACAATATTATGGGGAATAGCTGCTGCTGCTGCTGCTGCTGCTGCTTCTGCTGCTTCTGCTGCTGCTGCTGCTGTTGCTACTGCTGCTGCTATGGAGGCCGCCCGACGAGCGACGACCAATCAAGTCCCGAGTTGGCGCGCTGATAGCGCACTCTTGCCTTACTCTTCTTTCACGAAACGAGGGGCTACACATACACACACGCGCGAAAACTCAAAGTGTCGCTCTCTCGCCCAGCATCAACAGCGAAAGAGCGAAACGTAGAAAACGGTATCAAGTCGATGCACTCTTTCATTTTTGCCAGAGAGAGTACGACGCTTTATGCTTAATGACTCAAATTAAACGAGAAGCAGAAGAACGGCGAACAGCAAATGCCTTGTCATTGGCTAATTAGAGGTCGCCACTAATTATCGCCGTAAAGGGTGATTTTCGCCTCGGGTTCTCCTCGGCGCCAAATCTCGGCACTCATTTTAATTGGCTACGAATACAATGTTCGGCTGCAGTTGGGGCGTAATAGGGTTACTTGCGATTACTTTTGCAATTGTTCGAGTAACTGAATAATGCCGAATAACGTATTATAGTTATATGTCGTATATCTACATTTTAAATACCATGTATATATACATATATGTATATACATAGCTTGTATAAAAAACCTTTTTCGAATTGATGCCAACAACAAAAAGGAGACTTTTCTTCAATTCGTCTATCTTAAACACGTATGTACATACATACATATGTATGTACTATATTCACATGCTATGTACATATGTATGTTGGTTCTTGACAGGGCATGGTTACCGTTAATATTGGAATCAGCTTATATGCATTGTTTCCACATACATAAGCAATAGATATCGACGAAAATAATATCAATGCGATTTGAAAGAAATTATTCTCGCACTAGAATCGAATACTATAATACTAATGATGAATTGGATTAGGAAGCCTTCGTTTGTTTATAAAGCCTTCGGAATCCGCATGAAATATACCCTGAACCGATTGAAAATGAGAATTCAGGGTATAATGGTTTTGTGGAAATGTATGTAACAGGCTGAAGGAGACGTCGCAGACCCCACAAAGTATATATGTACATATATTCATGATCAGCACAAAAAAAAAGTTGATATAGCTCTGTCCGTCTGTCCGTCCGTATGAACGTCGAGATTTCGGAATCTACAAAAGCTAGAGAGCATGAATATTCGTATGTTAGTTACGCAGTACAAGTTTATTTTGTTTTTTCGATAATTCATCCCATTTCCAAATTATCGATAATAAATCGAAAACTCGTTTACTTATTTTACGTTTCTGTACCGTTTTAGCTAGAGACTTCCAATGTATATTATTTATATTTAGATAGATATTATGGATACGCAGATTTTGCAATTTTTAGTTTTTGGATGCCACGCCCCCTACGCTACATTTAAATACTCTTAATCTACTCTGCAAATTTCATGAAGATCGTCCATCCAAAAATGGAGCTATAAGCGTCCAAAGTTCATCCCAACCGACCCCCAAGCCACGGCTGCAACTGCGCGGTTAGCAGAGCGCGCGCTCATACGTTCGTAAAGAAGAAGAGAATTAGTTTTTTGCAGGGTTCAGGGTATCTCGTAGTCGAGCCGTCTCGACTAGAGCCTTCTTACTTGTTTTCATTGTTATACACTCAATGGGAAATCCGGGTATAATAGTTTTGTTAAATGTATGTAACAGTATATATATTCTTGATCAAGGCGACGAAATAAGTCGATTTAGCTTTGTTCGTACGTACGTACATATGTATGATCGCGTCGATCTCAGAAACTATAAGAGCTAGAGACATTAATAATACTCTATTCCCAATGCCCGTCTTCCTGTCCGTCCGTCCGTCCGTCTGTCCGTTTGTCTATCTATCGGTATGAATGCAATATTTTTCGGCGATGAAAGCTTCATGAAGATCGTCCACCTGAAAATGAAGTTAAAAGCGTCCAAAGTGTAAACCAAATTGACCCCGAGTCGTACATCAACGCAGTTAGCAGAGCGCGTTCGTAAATAAGAGTATCAGCTTCTAGCACGGTTCAGGGGATCTAGTAGTCGAGCAGTCTCGCCTAGAGCTTTTTACTTGATATACCCTGACCCATTAAAAATGGGGATTCAGGGTATAATGGTTTTGTGAAAGTGTATGTAACAGGCAGAAAGAGACGTCGCAGACCCCATAAAGTATATATATTCTTGATCAGGTCCGTCCGTCCGTCTGTCCGTCTGTCTGTCCGTATGTATGAACGCGTCCATTTCCGAAGATATAATAGCTATAGAGTTCATTCTTTTTGTGTTCGTATGCGTATTCGATCAGTCGTATTTTTCCAGAGTTATCGATAAAAACAATTATCGACAATCAATTATAAAATTATATCTCTTTCATCTTTAGAGTTAGAGTCTCCAAGTCTTCTGCATATATATATATATATACTAATTTAATACAACTTCGCTTTTTGTCAGATTTTGGATTCCGGCCCCCAATTCACCCCCAAACCATCAAACCACCAATGTGTAAAAAATGAATTTCAAATACTATGGACATACAATTTGGTTTGGCATATAGATACTAATGTCATATGCATAATCTGAAAGTTTGATTACGATCGTTCGTCTAGAAACAGAATTATTAATCAAACAAGTTCTCACAGCAAAGCCCAGGTATTTAGAAGAGCAAGTGAGACAGCAAGACGCCTGCAATGCGTACACACATACACACATGCCTATAAGCGAATACCAGCGTGTGGCTGCGTGCATGTACATATGGTTTGTTTCGAAGAAGGGTTCAGGGGATTTCGTAGTCGAGCTGTCTCGACTAGAGCTTTCTTACTTGTTTCTATTGTTTAGATATGGTTCAAAAACGAGTTAGACAAATATCTAAGTACATACGTATGTATGTAGTATGCATATAGTCTAGTACTCGCATGAGCGTGTACGAGAAATGAGCGTACCAAACTCCCTATATATAATATTAGACCTATTGTGCATAACCTTTAAGATTATCTAACGTATGCGTGGCTTTTTTCAGTCGATGATTTTTGAGCGACACTTAGATTATTGGTAGATATGGTCATTGTACTTACCCAATATCTAATGAATCGTAGGGCAAGTAGATCTACTTCGCTTGGTTGTTAGTCTCATGAGAGCTGCTTGGTGATTAACTTAGGGCGACTCCGTTTCCGACTCAGCTTTCAATTCGAAACACGATTTCAGGATTTCCTTTTCATTTTTAGAGCGATTTACTTGATATTCATTATATGATATTCGTAGTTGATGTATGTTGGGTTTAGTTGAACTTACGTAGAATTTGTGTTTTGTTTATTTTGTACTGTTTTATATATTAGCTTAAATGTTATAGGAACTTTGAATCGTGCGGGTGACGCGTGACGAGTTCAAACTGGCTTACACCTGAAACAGAATTGAGACAGTGCGAATGTATGTACATCCACTCGATTTATAAGACGGAGGGAATGACCAAGGAAGACGTCAAATTAGATTAGAAATGCAAATGCGGAAAGTCTCCTCGATTGGCTTTCATACTTAAAATTAAAGTGGAAATAAAAGACCTTCCGGTTCGGCTTGCTGCGGCACATGCAGGCAGAGACAATGTACGACAGCGGGTCAGATCGCACATTATCAGAAGCAAAACATTAACCGAGCACAGGTGCAGAGCAAGGGTGAGTGCGCAGGTAAGAGCGAGGGTGTTATTGCCAGGCGCAGGTGGGCTGCAGTCTGCGGAGCTGGGCAAGCAATTGAAGCTTCGACACAAGCTATCTACATACATATACATATGTATGTATGTATGTATGTATGTGCATAGGGACATATGCATTTGACAGTACATGATGTACATACATCACAGCATGGGGGAAACTGGCAAATCGGATCGTGAAATTATTTATATGCATGTATGTACATACATATGTATGTATATATGTACATTTGAGTAGACTCGAAACTCGATAATGTATGTATGTACATACATATGTACACAGCGTACACATATACGCGTATACATATGCATATGTATGTTTGAAAGCATCACACGTCGTTTGTATGTAAATAAGCTAGTGTTTGTGAATAGCCAAGGTAGTGAGGAGGGCGAGGCGAGAGATGGAGAGAGATGAGCGCTCGATACGCCCGCCCGTCGATTTAATTTGTAGCGTGTGCTTTTTGCATTCTTAATGTCAACACTGTTACTCATGGCTGCTTATAACGGGCGAGACAGTTGTCTCTTTTTTATGTACGCACAGCCAGTCGCACGCACACACGGATACAAGCACTTGCAGGCATTCAAATTTGTTGCAAATCTACTACTCTCACATGGACCACGTGCCTATTTATTTCGTTGAGAGCGCACACATACAAACACACTCACTCACTTACAACACATGCACACGCACACACACACACACACACACACGCAGAGTCTCTCTTTCTCTCACCCCTTTAAAGCGGTTCATCGTCTCCTTCACTCGCACAATTATTCCATTGCTCTGCACTCTTCATTCTATACTGCTTAGCACTGTCTAAATTCAATATATTCAAACATACACGTACACACGCATACATTCACATTCACTTATATGTCAAACTCTCAGTTTTGAATGCAATAACGAAATTTTGTCCGTCTTATTGCTGCTGTCTTTTTCGTCTGTACTTTTTCGTGTTTTCTTTTTCATACTTTATGTACATACATACAAATTTATATATTATTGATGCATTATTATATAAATATGTACATACATATATGTATATATAACTGTAACGAAAACACATCAAGTTTGCGCGAACATATGCCATGAGCAGAGAGTTGTGGATAGACATGTAAGAAACCGTTATTGGTGCAGTTATTAAAACAGTTTTCGTTACTCCGATGCACTGATAATCCGTAGAACACAATATATGTACATATATATATCTACATACATACATACATACATATGTATGAAATGACGCAGATTTTATGCGACATTTTATTCAGTCATGTTTTATATCGACTTATTTTTAAAATTCATTCATTTATTTACTTTTCCGGTTTTTGTCCCGAATTCACTTATTGTGCAGTCGAATTCATGTAATATCAAATGATGCCACAAACTTATCACAAACACACGGATTTATCACAAAATGATGATTCGATGCAACTATACGTTGCGAATATATATATGTACATACATACTTATGTATGTATATGTATTGAAGATAGAATATATCGGGCGTTAATGATAGCGTCTAAGAACCGTTTTTTCGTTTTTTTTTTTGTTTTTTTTGTTTTTGTTTTTTGCCATACAAATTGCGCAGTTTCATTGGAATCTTTTAACTTTCAGGTACACATTGACATATGTATATAGATACATATACTTTATAATTAAAATATATTTATTATTATTCATACTAATATTAAATTCGAACTATGTATTATATATTTTTATTTTGTAATTCATTTCTGTTTAATCCTCTGTTGCACTAAGCGCTGTACCTCGAAAACGTGAACCTAGCCGCTTCCACCGTCGATTTCATACTACCAATTGTATCAGTATCTTCGCATTCTTGTATCACTGAGTTACTTTTCACCCTAAAAGAACGATGGTCTTCACGAACACATGCACAGACAGGCAGCGAGAGAGCATGCAGTAAAAGCAGGAGAGAATAACCGGAATCACTGCTACCAGAGAGAGAGATAGAGAGTGTGAGAGTGCTAAAGCACAAAGAGCGAGCGTGAGAGCAGCGACTGCTGAGCGATGAAGAGAGTACAAGAGCATGAGAATGAGAGAGTGAGAGAGCGAGAGAGAGAGAGAGTTCAGTAATTGGTAATTATTGCCACGCAGAGTGGTAATTAGGCGGGAGCGAGACAAAACATACCATAAAACAAAGTACCCAATGAGCTTGCCATTCGTGAGAGAACGTGAGCGCATATACGTATGCGCCTGCCCCTTCATACAGATTCATGTATCCAATGTGTGGGAGTAGTCCAGGCAATGACAATCATCGTTCATTATATTTGTTTATAACTACCGTCGGATGTTGTATATACTATTGTATGTATGTATTTATGTGTGTGTGTGTGTGTGTGTGTGTAATGTCATGCACTCTTTTTGTTCCATTCTTTGCATATACATACATATGTACATTTGTACATTTGTACATGTATCTACATGCATATGTACATATGTATGAACGTGTGTGTGCATACGCAATGTTCTTTAACTGTGCTTCTGTTCCATCAATGAGATTTATGTATTTCAGTGTTCATTTTATATACTCATATGTACATACATATGTATGTACATATGTAGGTGTGCACATATGTAATTAAAGATTGACTTTTATAAAAACACCTGAAAACCGTAAATTAAATCCTGTATAAATGTATTTGTCTATAATTATGTACATACATATGTACATACATACATCGAATGCGGAAGTGCACTATTTCGCTGATTTGCATTCATTCAAGAAGATTCGGTGAACTGGATCGAGAAGCTGTCGCCCGATAACGGAACACTACAAAAATGTAAACATTTTGAAATGCATTTTGAATTATGTAAGCTCTAAAGTTCAACCTGTATTAGACTCTTTCAGACATTGATTTTGGGATTCCTGCATTCCTTAAACAATGAACCTGAACATCTTAAAGTAGATTCAGACTTTTATTATTTCCGCTGTCTCCTTCTTCTAGTCTATTTACCTATCACACACATTCCGAAACTCTTCTCCTTGTCCCTCCTCTTCTCGTATGCATGCCTTAATTTCTGGTCCAGATACCCAATCAAGATCACACTTTAAAAGGAAATGATAAACTATGTATTTGGAAATTGAGGAATATTTTGAACAGATGGATGTACATACATATATTACAGAGCCAGGCGAGCTCATATCCCCATTTAACAAATAGATGACAAGTTAGAAGATCGATAGATCCCCAAGAAATATATATGTGCATATATACATATATTCATGTATGTATGTATGTATGTCTCGCTTGCTCTGCACACGTGTGATGTTATGGGAACTTATCTGATGAATAACTCCGGTTGTAGATTGACTTTCGTAATGAAACTTCGGATTATGATCGTGACATTTACATATGTACATATATGTACATATATGACAGTATTTGAAATACATTTCTTTCACATTTAGAGAAATGGGGGACAATTTGATATCCGCAATGAACTAAAATCCAAATTTTATTAAACTACCTATACACATACATACATACATATGTATATGCAGAAGACCCAAGATGAATGGGATATACATATGTATGTAGTTGTCGATTTTCGGAAACAAGCTGGTAATGGGCATGCAATGTACGAACCCAACAAAACCAGATCGAAGTCTGTAGCTCTTATAGTTTCTGAGATCGACGCGTTCAAACCTACGGATGGACGAACGGACGGACGGACGGACGGACGGACGGACGGACAGGGCTAAATCGACTCAGTTCGTAACTTTGATCAAAAATATACACATGTGTATACCTTATGTGTTCTGGTTCTTTCTGCCAGTTGCTTACACTTAACAAAATCATGATGATTTCCCATTTTCGACGGGTTCATGGTATAAAATAATACATTCCCAATCGTAAGTCTCCAATCTCTTTCTAACAGTGGGTATGCAAGAGTATGCAAATATGCAAGGTACTCGATCTTCAGTTGGCAGTAGCTTAGAAGACCTAATAGCCCCAATGGACTGATAGATAGACGGAATAGATTCCTCTCTAGCATATTCTCAACAGACGAACGATTAAAAGGACGAAATATAGCCCCCAAAAGAGTTCGATTCATATAGTATGTAGCTATATTTCATTCTAGTTATATATTGAATTATATACATACATACATACATACATATATAATATCTATAATCCTTGTAAAGGCAAAGGAAACCCATGGAGCGTCCATTAGAAATCTCCATTTTATTTATTTCTTAGTAAATTACGTATGGAGGATCTGGTGTATTATAAATACATATGTACATACATACATACATACATATGTAAATGCTCCACCCTTAGTGGTAGCTACATACATATGTACATACGTATGTATACATATGTATGTATGTGTGTGTGTGTGTGTGTGTGTGTGTGTGTACGTACGTACATACGTACGTATGTAACATATGTAAATTAATTCACAGACGCACACATGCACATTCATACATATGTATGTAAATACAAACATACATAGAGTTACATACATACATTTATTAGCGAACCAGCTACAGCCCATCAACTCAATTCGCATACATACATACATACATACATATGTGTGCGTGTCTCTCTCACTCTCTCTCTCTCTCTCCCCTGTTGATGTGTGCGAGTGCGAGTGCGAGTGCGAATTCTGCCTGCATACATTGATTCTCCTTCACACACGCATGTGTGTGTGTTTGAGCGAGTGCGAATGTCTGCATGTATGCGCATAAGTAGATATGCACATATGTATGTATGTATATAGATACATATATGTACATACATACATACATACATATATTGTCATTTCATTGGAAAAATGTGACAGTCGAAAGCCAAAAACTTGCGTCTGCGTTTACGCTTAAATCCAAATGAATAAAACACGCACACGGCAGAAGGTAAAGAAAAACCCCTTTTTGGCTCCTCTTCCGCAGGCTGCTACGTCTTCGTCGGCATGCATGTACACACACACACACACACACACACACACACACACACACACACACACACACACACACACACACATATGTACATATGCAAACACGCACTCACACATGCATGCATACAGAGTGGAGCCTTTCAACAGTTCCAACAGTTGCCAGCCTCTAGCAAACACAATACATACATATGTATGTATGTATGTGTGTACATATGTATATGAAAAACATAAATAAATAAGAGAAAATCAGTCAAAGGGGGAGGTTCGTTGCTTCCCTTGTTTTTTTTTTTTTTTTACTAACTAGCAAGCCGTTTTAACTCCTTCGCAATTATGTATGTGTGAAATATAAGAGGAGAGAGACAGAGACTGAGTGTGTGTGTGTGTGTGTGTGTGTGTGTGAGAGAGAGAGAGAGAGAGAGCAGAGCATGTGTTTATGTTTGTGTTCGGGTATATACATATGTATGTACATGACTTTACACACACACAGACACACACACACAGAGTCCTTGTACATACTGTTGTTAGCTACATATACATATGCACATGTGTGTCTGTGTGTGCAGCAGTAGATTTGCTCATTTACAAGTCTCAGCAGATATACATATGTATGCATGTATGTATGTATGTATGTATGTATGTAGCAGCATCATTTGTCAGTGGAAGTTAGGAAAAGTGGGTGGGGCACGCAGAGGAGGTGTTTGGTGTTTTAGAGATCGCATATGTATGTGATTCAATCGATGAGAATAGTGCACATACAATTTGAATATAAGATGATTAGTTTCTTACATTGAGAAAGAACTTGCATATGTACATGTGTATGTGTATCTATAGATCTATCTGTGAACAAGCTTATAAACGGGCGAACGCTTCGTTGATTTGCACTGCACTGAAGTGGCCGGGGGTATCGAAATTCGTATTGATCTTTAGAGCGAATCTAAAGTAACTATTATATAAATAAAATTTGCTTGGTAAGCAGTAAAAACTTTGTCGGAAAATGGTTGAAACAGCCCACATAAAGTACATATTAGACATATGTACATATGTATATGACGACATGGCATCATATCAGAGATGACGCCAGCGATCTCTCGATTCATGAACTCGCGGAGACCAAAGGAGCAACAAGGCCTCCTATGGATGAGTTCAGTCCATCATCCTCTATGCAGCGCCAATCAGGGCAAGCGCGATGGCAACTTCGAGCACTTGCTGACGCTCTTGACGGCTCTTGTCATAGCCGGCATGATTCCTCTGGAGGCCCTGGTAGCCGAAATCGTGTAACGGAGTACACACGGAGCTCTAGTGCGATAGACGCTTCATCTCATCCCGCAGCTGGAACCATGGATTACCCGTAATTATGGAGCGGTTGTTTCTTTCACAGATTCTCTCTGGACAAGGAAGTTTTCGGAGCTATCTAAAGTGGCCGCGAGAAAGCCGAAGAATGCCCCTGCTGTGGAGCACGCCTGCTGGAAGAGGCTGAACACGTCTCATTCGAGTGTGGATGATTCCTCGATGCGAGGCCCAAGAAGCAGCGGGCCGCTCCATCCGAGCGGACAATCTTGTCAACACCAGCTGGAATCAGACTTTCATTCGCAGCCAGTCATGGTGGAATTCTGCACCGTCAAGCGAAGTAGAAGGCCAACTATCATTGTTTAAGGTAGTGCAAAATGCTTGCAAAGCAATTCTATTATTACTTATGTAAAAAACAAAAAAAAAAAGCAACCAACAAATAAATACAAAAATCATTTGTTTGATTAATGTAAAAATGTATTTTTACTTGTTGGCAGAAGAAGATGTCACAGGCCCTATAAAGTCTATATATTCTTGATCAGCACAAACAAATGACTTGATATAGCCCTGTCCGTCTGTCCATCCGTCCGTTGGTTAGCTACGCAGTACGAGTTTATTTTGTTTTTTTTTTCTTTTTCGATAACTCATCCCATTTCTAAATTATCGAGAAGAAATCGAAAATTCGTTTACTTTTTTTTTACGATTTTAAGCGTACCTAACATCTTTTTAGATTTTTGATGCGGCAATTTGAAAAAGGAAAACGTTTTCCAAACACTAGACCCTGGCAAATAGACACATTTGGGTTCCAATAATATATTCTGAAAGTTTCATAAAGATCGTCCATCTAGAAATTGAGTTAAAAGCGTTCAAAGTATCGCCCCCAAGCCACGGCTGCAACTGCGCGGTTAGTAGAGCGCGTTGAGTCAAATGCACGTACGGGAACAGAGTATCACGCATTTGAGAGGGAAACATACAGAGAGAGAGAGAGAGAGAGAGAGAGAGAGAGAGAGAGAGAGAGATAGATAGATAGATAGAGAGAGAGAGAGAGAGAGAGAGAGAATTGTGACAATTCGCGGTCTACAATTATCTATACCCTTAAAGTTATTCCCGAAACTAAGTTTGATATTGATTTATGTAATTAGCGAGCACTTCTAATTCAGATCTGTCAACACGTATTTTTCCCTATTTCTTGTGAAGTCAATAATTACTTAAATAATTAGCCACGGAATATATATATCTATATATATATATATATATATATATATATATATATATATATATATATGTGTGTGTGTGTGAGCATAGGGCATTCATTACCTATGCATCGGGCCTATATCTATATCTATATATATATATATATATATATATATGTGTGTGTGTGTGAGCATAGGGCATTCATTACCTATGCATCGGGCCTGCGCGCCGAAGTTGATCTGGGTAAACATATCACGAAGTACGCAGGGAAACCTCAGTGAAACCCAAGTTACCTTTGAGCGGGCTTGTTTTAGATAAATACAGGTGTTCAAATAAGCCATAAATACTGTACATCGAATTTCACTCTACTTATTGCCGTATGTCGATTTGCAATTATATATTTCCGAATCGAGTATCAATGAATGAATAACTTGAGATTGGTATACCCTGAGCCCATTGAAAATGGGAAATCAGGGTATATTGGTTTTGTTAAAACTATGTAATAGGTAGAACTAGGCGTGGCAGACCCCATAAAGTATTTATATATTCCTGATCAGGGCGACAAACTGAGTCGATATAGCCCTGTCCGTCTGTTTGTATGTTTGAAATATGCATTTCAAATACTACATATGCATGTATGTATATACTTGAGAAAAGCTGAAATTTGGTGAATAAAAATCTGATAAGAAGCTGAAGTTGTTTGCCTTATTTTAAGGTTTTCTTTTACGAATAGTCCAGTGCTTCATTCAATTAGTGACAATTACTTATCGCATTCTTTCATAGTGCCATACACTTCGTCAATCAGAAGACTCTATTTTGTATCGCCAATATCGACTGGCAGCTACACTGCATCTGCAATGAGTGCCGTATATGTACATATCTATGCTGATCGCGCCTTATCATATTCGAGTCTTCGGCTGTCAAGCCATACACCCTGGCAGCTTTCCCTATACTGCACTATTTGGCTTTACTCAACTGCAATGAACAACACTTAACTGTACAATGTACACACATTCTCTAAAAAATGTAAAACTGCTCAGTACGGAAGTCAGTGATAGCTTCTTCGAGTGAGTCGAGTGAGTCGAGTGAGTCGAGCGATGCCCACGACAGAATCTACACAATTCCATTTTCGAAAATTTAGCATAATTCGAAACCTAAATAGAGTTGAACAGCTTTTGTGGCAGCGTCTGCTGTTATCTCTTTTTCTTCTTCTCCTTCATATTTTCCTTCTCATTATAGCTTTCTACCTCATTGATGGGGCTTCGGAGAGCGAGAGGGTTTTGATAGTGTGTCTCAGTTGCACGTTCAGCTAGTTAGCATATTTACGAGTTCATTCAGGCGGGTCCATTCATTAACTCTTCAAAATATTTGTTATCAGATTTGATCAGATTAAAGCGCTGAGTTTTACAGCTCACATAAATTAACAATCTTTGAGCTGTGAATTGAACAATTCTCACTACAAATGGTGAAAAAACGATACTTGGAATACATACAAGCACCAAAAACCCATAGAATATGTCTATCTATATGTCTATCATCTGAAACAAGTAAGAAGGCTCTAGTCGAGACGGCTCGACTACGAGATACCCTGAACGCTGCAAACAAAAAACCAATGCTTCGTAAAGAAGAAGAGTATTAGTTTTTCTTTGCAGGGTTCGGGGTATCTCGTAGTCGAGCATAACTTAACTTTATTTATTTAATTTATAGTTTTATAATTATGTTAAAATGTTTTCTGCCATCTCAGCAAATACCAACAAACTTCTTTGCCGATTTGCCACGCCCCCAGTGGGCGTAGACCCATAACTTTGGCCAGTTCTTAGAAGGAGCCTGGAGTAACGTAACTGTAAGATATGGGCATGTGATCAAAAAATGTGAGAATTACAGGGTATTTTTTAATGCGCGTCCCCATGGAGGCGTACAAATTAAAAATTATTTTTGGATCATCGATAAAGAAGTTATTCATGGCCAGTAAATAAACTAACTAACTTTGAAACTTCTAACTCGAAAGCATATGTGGGCTGCCACGCCCCCAATTACCGTCGATTTGTCCATATCTTTTTGGGCTTAGCTGCTCAAATCGAGTATACATTCCAAATTGCAACTCTCTCGCTCATCAACTAATGTGATTTCTTGCAACCGGAAGAATATATTTTCTGAACGAACTCTATAATTTGGGAGTATTAGTGTCACATGCATTGATCGATCTCTAATAGCGTCGAAAAATATTGCATTCATACAGACAAACAGACAGACAGACTGACAGACAGATATACGTCTGAGGTTTGAAGAAGAAAACAAAAAAAAAGTGAAAAAGTGAAGCATATATATATATATATATATATATATATATATATAGTGATATATATGTATGTAAATCAGATATATATACATATGTGTATCATATCTGATTTACATACATATATGTATATATAACTAGTCAAGAGAGAAGGCCGAAAGATCGTCCGACTAGCAGATATCTTTGAGTCATAGTAAGTCTATATATAGAAAGTTATGTAGCTTACGAAATGGACAGGCGGACATTCATTGGGCACGACGTTAGATCAAGTCAGCTTTTTGATGATTTTGCTCCCTTTCTTGCTGTATAGCTATGTATATATCCCCTGCCAGGTATTTGAACAATTCGTAGTGGGTTTGGGCAAGAGGGAGAGGCAGGCCTGTTAATTGGCTTTAACAAATTTGTGAATGGAATCGTAAATTGGTCAAGTTAAGAAAAGAGTATGTGAGATCGAGAGAGAGAGAGAGAGAGGGAGAGGGAGAGAGATAGAGAGAGAAAGAGAGAGAGAGAGAAAGAGAGAGAGAGACAGTTAGAGTGAGAAGTGTAAAGTGATTATACATTATAATAGTATATTATAGGGAGAAGTGTAAAAGTGATAGATACGCTCTTGGGATAGCACTCTTAGTTACTTATGTTAATATGTCGATAATATGCGACAGAGAGAGAGAGAGAGAGAGAGAAAGAGAGAGTGAAAAAGGGAGACAGATGGCTAGGCTCGGGAATGGGGGGCTATGATCATTTAAAATGATCACATACGGACCCTGTGTGGACACATTGACAAACGAGAACAAACAACGTAGTCGAAGAGCCGAGCCGAGCCGAGCCGAGCTGAGCCGAGCCGAGCATCATAAATATCTATGCTATGTTTGGGTCACACCTCGCTATCCAGTTAATTCGTTTTTCGTTTTGTTGTTGTATTTCACATTCTTCTTCGTCTCATCCGCTTCTTTTGATTTTGCTGTTCTCTATTGTCTCTCTGCGCGCTGTTTGTATGTGGGCCGGAGATAGTGCCCATGAATGGACCATTCGATATTAAAGCGTTTCAAGTTATTTTTTATAGACATGCCGTTCTCAATTTCATTGACAAGAATTACCGAACGACCAACGACCACTCACTGTGTCTCGTCGCGTCCCCACGTGTAAAACCTTCAATTCATATAAATAAATATATACATATATACATATCTTTAGAATTAGGTGTTTTTACAGCTAGACTCTACCGGCATATATGACATATGTAAATATTCCATGTTTGTTTTTATGCTAATCTGATCGCGTCACGGGGTGACTAGGGATCCAACCAGTTTGATGCTTAGTCCCTAAGCCTCTGCACTCATACAGACTGACATGGCTAGGTCGATATAGATTGTCGTTCCGATCCAAAATATATACGTATGTTCATTGTCAGACTGCTCTCCTGCCTGCTGCACACACTTTCACAGAATCATTATACCCTGAACCCCCATCCTCGAATGGCTTCTGGTTACGACGAGTAAGAGGGGAAGGGCTGTGAGTGTCTTCCATGTGCGAGTTTGAATAATTTACTTCTCGACAAATATATGTCACTTATAAAAGTATCGAAATTTGTCCCCGCTAAGGTAGATATAATTAATAGAACAAGTAAGAAAGCTCAAGTCGTGACTGCTCGACTACGAGGTCCCCTGAACCCTTCGAAGAATCGATAATATTCCAAGACTTATTCGCTTACTACTATACTATACATGCAGAAGAAGACTTGGGGACTTTAGCTCTAGAGACTAACGAGTTATAATTTTTTCACTAATTCACGATAAGTGTTTTAATCGATAATTCTGAAACGGAAATAGCTATCGAATTTCTGAAACAAAGTGGTATATCGCGTGCAATACACGAACCTAAAACAAGAAGAACGAAGTCTCTAGCTCTTATAGTTTCTGAGATCGACGCGTTCATACATACGGACGGACGGACAGAAGGACAGACGGACTCAGTTTGTCGCCCTCATCAAGAATATATATACTTTATGGGGTCTGCCACGCCTCCTTCTGCCTGTTACATACTTTTAACAAAAGCAGTGTACCCTGATTTCCCATAAAAATTATATGAAATGAGATTGATTATGGACGGATGCGTTGATTTCGTGAGGAGCTTGCTCATTTGAGTCAGTATATGGAAGGATGAATAGAATCAAAAATCAATAATCATGCAAGTGAATTAGTATTAAATAATATTTGGATACATTGCATAAAAACAATACAAAGTTGAACGCATTTGATGAGAAATGGCTACGGAACCAGACCTATTGTCAAGGCGGACGATTATGAGCCGCAACCACGACAAGAAGCAAGTATGGCTGGGCTGGGGGCGAGGATGAACAGGAGGAGCGAAACAAAAGTTGAAAGAGATTTACCAGAAATGTGATTTAATTAATTATGTTGTCGCTTTAATAGTGGCAAAGCACCGTTAAATGCATAATTATGCTGGTAAGTCCCCGGTCAAGGGCCGTAGCAGGAATCCGCGCTCTTTCAATTATAATTGTTTTAACAGAGTTTAAAATTAACACAAAATAGGGGAGATACAATTGGACAGCATAACCATTTGACTTCCGGCATGAAGGAAAACGAAGAAAATAAAAACAAATATCACGGCTCTAGTCGAGACTGCTCGACTATGAGATACCCTGAACCCTGAAAAAAACTAATACTCTTCTTCTTTACGAACGTGGACAATCGGTCTAGTTCCCGAATTGCAAGTCTCTAGTACTTGAATTACGTTATTTTTTTTTTTTTTTTTTTTTTTTTTTCAATATGGAGGGATGAGAGCGAATATGGGCCGGTATCCAAAAATGAATAAAAAGTCAAATTGTATTAAATTAGCATCTTTATATATGCGGAAGACTTGGAGACTCTATCTACCTCTAAAGTTAAACGAGATATAATTTTATAACTGATTCTCGATAAATGTTATAATCGATAACTCTGAAACGGAAATAGTTATCAATTTTCTGAAACAAACTCGTATACCGCGTGCTATATAGAAACTCTTATACTTTTTGAGATCGACGCGTTCATACAAACGGACGGACTGCCGGATATGGCCAAATCAACTTTTCTCGTCACCCTGATCAAGGATATATATACTGTATGGGGTCTGCCACGCCTCCTTCTGTCTCTTAACATATTATACCCATTACCCATTATACCCTGATTTCCCATTTTCAGTGGGCTCAGAGTATATAAAAAAAACGTTAGGGAGTTGAAAGGAAATGAAAACAAACAAACATTGGGGCGACCATTTAAGCTTGCCCGCACAGATTTGTTTTGGCATTAATTTGAGATTAAAAACCGTAAACCGAGAAACCGAGACACCGAGACACCGAGATACCGAGACATCGGCGCTCCGGTCGTTCATCCGTCCCACCGAGCGACCCGTTGTGACGGTCAAACGCTCGTTAAGTGGCAATATTTTGTGGGTCTTAATGAATTTCATAAAAATCGCAGCTTCAATTCAATTCAGTTTTCTGCGCCCGCAGCAAACATCGATTAAGTGATTTACACATAGCTAACAATATCTGATAATAGGTACAGCTTAGAGGCACAGATACTTGCATTCAGCAATGTATATACTGGATATACAGTGGGTATACATTGTATATGAGGCGTGGAAAGAATCAGCGCTCGCTGGAGTGGACCGAATTTGAATAGCCACTGAATATACATAACATTCTTGTTTCGGACTGGCTGCTGTGCCATGTCCTTCCGTTTTCCTGTATGCCCGTTCGCATGCCCACTCACCCCCACTCGTCCATGTCGCACTCGCATTCACCCTAGTAAGAGCTTTTAGATAGATTTTGATTTCCGAAAGAAAGAAGAAGGTATTCAATAGAATATGTATGTATGTATTCACATCAATAATTGCATTTAATTACTGTAATACAAAGAAGTTATTGACTAAAATATTTGGCCGATTGGTAAATTGGCTGTGGAGTATATTGTATATAATTGGGATCGCAGATAAGAAGGGTTCGGGAAAGGCTAACTGTTTTTTCTTTGTTTAGTCTGGGGATGTCTGCAAGCCAAGTCACGACAGACACGCGGATAGCAAGAAGGAGATTGCACAAACGCAATATAAGTTCCCGGATTACTCGTAGCAGCCGACTTTGAGTAAGTCTAAAATACATTCTGATTTATTGCAGGTGGTTAATGTCTCGTCCATTCCATCGCACTGTGCGATCATAGGCAGACAGGGGCAGAGCCAAAGGCAGCGACAGAGGAGACTATTCGTCGAGGTAATCTTAATACACGGTAAGAAACAAGAAACTTGACCGCAACCAGCGTCGCTCAAAAGCTTTGAGGAACACTAGGTTTCGGCCAGTGGTCAGTGGTCACCCGGGGATCTGAGAAGCCGAGATGACCGAGATACAGGCACAGACACAACGATAACAACAACAACAACAACAACAACAACAACAACAACAACAACAACAGCCGCAATAGGGTTTTAAGAAATTTGGGGGACGAGGGTGGATTTGCGAGCGGTACCCAAAACATAATAAGAAAGAAACAAATAAGAAAGCTCTAGACAGACGCACATGGCTATATCAACTTTTTTTTCTGCCTGTTACATACTTTTAACAATGGACTCAGGGTATAACAAGAAGAGAGAGCTATCAGGACATGTAAACTCTTATCATATATGTATAATAGCATATTTTAGTTACTTTGTAATATATTTTAAATTATAATCGATGTCATCTAAATGATCGAATAGAACGAAAGCTCCTTAACAGCAGGAAGTACGGATGACCGTGATGAGAGTCGATATCATTAAACTGGCTCTGTCTCAATCAGACTTATGCAATCAGTGGGGCTCTCTAAATGTAAATAATTAATGATATCGGATGCATATGTATATATGTAAACGTGTCCTCTAGTCAGATTGAATGAAACAGTACGTGAATGCGAATTCATAAAAAGTGATTTAGTGAATCTCTCGCTTGGGGGATGATGTGGCTGCAATCAAGTAGAGCAAGGAGTTTTCATGCATGTTCACTCACGCGAAAACTGAGTACATTAGCTTGATGGCAAACTAAAATAGCCAAACTTCAGTCATGGGCAAGTATACATACATATGTATGTGTATATGCATATCAGGCTGTCTATGCGAGGCTTATGGACTTGTAAAACTATTGAGATTCAAATAGAGTGTTACGTAGTCGACTACACCAGCTCTAATTCCTAATTCTATTCCTCTCTTCGCTCTGTGACACGCGTTATTTCCATCCATAGAAATGACAAAACGCGGCCTGCCTCCACCACGCCTCCCTCCCTACTCTTCTGTGAACTTCTCTCTCTCTGGAGCTTTCGCAATAATTATGCAATTCGTAGCATATAAATGGGCGCTTTATGCCTTTTACGACCCGGACGGATGCGAGTTCCTTGCTCTCAGCCAAAATTCGATTGGCACCGTAACGAAATTAATTATATTTCAATGACACTGCTTAATGGACGAACGCAGAAGTCATCGCTGGAAATTAACTGAAATGGATGGATCTGCCCAGGCAGGCGTGCGTGTGTGTGGATGTAATTGTTATCTTCGGTATATGATGAATAGAAATTAGAATTATGGAAATCCAAGCAAGATTCATACATATCTATACATGTAACTACCGTACGAATTCTGCAAATAATGCTTCCACTACAGCCAGAGTTCTGAATAAATAACGTTTTCATTCAACAATTTCTTTGGCTCTTCTTACGTTACGCTAGAGTAAATTCTCTTCAACTATTGGCTGTTCGTTGTGAAGTATTTTGGAGAAACAGTGCAATTTTCAAAGATGCATTCATTAGTTAAAAGTCATATACCCCTTGCACCTTATTTAATTGTTCTATTCAAATAGTTAAGCAAGCAAACGAATTTTAATCAAACTGCGAGAGGATGAGACAGTATAAGTATAAAGTACATTGTTTTTGTTGTTGTTGTCATTGTTGTTGCAAGTAACGCACAACATCCGGCTGTACGGATGTACGTGTAGAGAGTGAGAGATGAAGTCACTGGAGTCTGGGTTAAGAGGCCAAGCGCCAGCTGGACAAGTGCCGAAAATTCCGTTATTGATGTAAAAGGGGCGAAACGAGCGAACTAATCGAATATCTCTGATACGCACGAACAAGAAGTCAGAATGCATGAATGAACTACATATATATGTATATATATATATATATATATATATATATATGAAGTACAAATTAAGTTCCTGCAAATTTCCGGTACACAGAGCCAAAGGTAAATGAAACAAAGGCAATTAAAGCGTTAATGTTTTGCGAGTCGTGATTGCGATGCCATCTCCAAAGATATCGCACATCCCATTCCAGTCCACCTGCCTCTCTTTCTATCTCGCCTACTGGGCGCACTGGAGGTCTGGAGCACGCACAACACGCCGAGAGCCGTCCACCCCAACCCCAGGGATAACCCCACCTCTATCCTGGATTTGTAGACGTGTGGCTGACCGGCTCTTTATGTCTCGTATTCGAGGGCGAACACAGGGGATATGCTCTGGATATATGTACATGTGTACATATGTACATATGTACATTGGACCCATGGTGTGGGGTGGTTGCGTGGACAGCACTTGCGACCTTTGTTCACAAATTCTTTAACACTTTTGTGCAGTTCTCAATTTCTGGCCAATCAGTAGCGAAAGTAGTGAAAGCATTTGAATAATTATTTCATAGATCAAATAATTTTCTAATTGTATAGGCAGAGACTCGAAGCAAAATATCACGTATTTATATATATAAAAAAAATGTTTTTTAATTACCATATATGTCTAATAAATTTCAAAATTATCCACAAATGAAGCTTTAAATTATATTAGATTTGTGAACAGATTAATCTTAAATTAAATGTTAGAGGAATGTACAAAGTGTTTTCTCCCAGAGCAGAATCAGAAATAATGAAACATTTTAAGGATTAAGAGATGTAAACTTAAGTTATACAAACATTTTGTGGGTGGGTGTACGAAGCCTTGAACCAAAGAGCCAAAATATGTAAGAGAACCAGCAATGTAATATAATTTGATATATTTTTTTTCTCTGAGTGTAAGAAATTGTTTGCAAAAATATTTCCTTTATTTATTGCATTAATAAAGGAATCTTCGGGATATTTCCATTTGGCACACTCTATACCAACTAACTATGATATAGCTTGGCTGCCTCGAGGGTGGGTCTTAATTTGGAAATGTGTTTTGATGATGTGAGGTGGCCTCTGTTCATAAATATTAATAAATATTATAACACGCAGTGGAACGCCTGAAATGAAACAAAACTCATTTTCAATCGTGGCCTTCAATTTCGCCTCGTTTACTATGTCTGCAATGTATACCTTGTATACCCTGTATGCTACAGTACAACAAAATATTTCATTTAAGAGGATTCCAAATTTAACCAGAAACCAGGTTGGGCCAGCCAGCCAGGATGAACCACCGCTAGTCCTAGGTTAATTCAAGCAAAGTTAAGTAGCTGGTCTGAGCGCGTGTCCTTGGTGCAGACTCCTTCTTGCTCCCTTCTCCTGCAAGATCGAGTTCATGTCCTGTGCGCAGAGCCCTGCCATAATAAATGCAGTCTGACGAACTGTCAACTCCATTCAGAAAGCAGCACGTTTAAGATTCTGGAAGTTTGAATATCTTTCACAAAGATCGTCTTTAAAACTTACCTTTCTACATTCAGCGGGACATAAGGACTTCAATCTGTGGCATTACCAACATTAAGAAGATTTGATTGCCTGATTTTCTATTGATGGCATCAATACTACATCGCTCACACACATTCTATTGTAATAGAATATATAGCGATCTCTTTCTCATATGTATATATATATATATATATATATATATATATGTATATATACATATATGATTACAAATATGTAACAGTAGGCGTGGCAGACCCCATAAAGTGTATATATTCTTGATCAGGGCGACGAACTGAGTCGATATAGCCCTGTACGTCTGTCCGACTCAGGGGATTTCGTAGTCGAGCAGTCTCGACTAGAGCTTCCTCACTTGTTTTTATACTCTGTTCCCAAAGGGAACAAGTAAGAAAGCTGTAGTCCAGACTGCTCGACTACGAAATCCCCTGAACCCTTCTTCGAACGAATAATATTCCAAGAATGCTTCGTTTCCACTCTCCATACGTTACAAACTATACATGCAAAAACACGAGGTTTTGCTGCCATAACTTGATTAATAATTCGCTTTCAAATGTTCAGATTATGATCACGGCATAAGTAAACTGTTTGTCTCTAGTATTTGAAATATTATACATTTTGTACACGTTTGGGGGTGTGGGGGTGAATTGGGGACGGGCATCCAAAATCTGACAAAAACCGAAATTGTATTAAATTAGCATCTATATATATGCGAAATACTTGGAGGCTCTAACTCTAAAGATGAGCGAGATAAAATTTTATAAATGATTCTCGATAAATGTTTGTATCGATAACTTTGGAAATATACGAGTTATCGAATATACGATATACGTAATATACGAACTTAACAAAAAAAGAATGAAATCTCTAGTTCTTACATCTTCGAAAATAGACGTGTTCAACCATACGGACAGACGGACAGACGGGCGGACGGACATGGCTATATCGAGTCAGCTCGTCACCCTGGTCACGAATATATACTTTATCGGGTCTGCCACGCCTCCTTCTGCCTGTTACAACGCAGCTTGCATAGCACTTACCACCAACACCATTGCACTGATAAAGAACTGCCTAGCTAAACCTAAATAAGTTCACTGCTATAGCTGCTTACGACAAAACCCACAATTCAATCGCAATTCTTAAAATATAAAATAATATAATAATAAAAAAAATATAAAAAATATAAAGTTACACACTTGGTGTGTGTGCGTACGCATGTATAGGAAAAAAACGCTTGCCCACTGGCAGCGTAGCACATCGGAAAAGCAGTTTCTGGTGCTTAAATGCACAATTCACATGCGTATGTTTATAAATAGCGTATGATGACCTTTGGACGCTTATAACTCAATTTCTAGAAGGACGATCCTTATGAAATTTGCAGAGTAGATTACGAGTATCTATGTGCCAAATTGCAAGTCTCTAGTATTTGACGTATTTGACGTATTAGACTTTTTTTTTTTTTTTTTTAATTTGCGGTGAAGAGGCGCAGTGTAGAAGCTACGCTCAAAAAACGTAAAAATAAAGTAAATGAATTTTCGATTTTTTAATCGATAATCGATAATTTGGAAATGGAATGAGTTATTGAATAAACAAAATAAACTCGTCCTGCGTAGCTAACATACAGTATTCATGTGAACTTTCAGCTATCTAGCTTATATAAACTTGCTTTTTGTTCTGATCAAGAATATATATACTTTGCGGGGTCGGTGACGTCTCCTTCTGCCTGTTACATATGCATGTACATACATATGTACATTTTCACATTCAATGGGCTCAGGGTATACAAATAAAATCAAGTAGGAAAGCTCTAGTCGAGACTGCGAGATCCCCTGAACTCTCAGAGGAACCAATAATATTCTAAGAATTATTCGATTCGAATAATATAACATGCACATACACGCACGCAGCTACACGCATCAGCGTGTACGCTTGTACGCTTGTATGTGTGTGAGTATTGTAAGCGTCTTGCTGTCTCGCTGTCTTGCTTACTCTACCACTTGGGTTTAGCTGCGAGAACTTATTTGATTAATAATTCTATTTCTAGATGGACAATCGTAATCAAACTTTCAGATTATGATCATGACATTCATATCTATGTGTGTACATATATGCCAAACCAAACTGTATGTCTAGTACTTGAAATACATTTTTTACACATTTGAGGATGTGGGGGTGAATCGAAAACGAAATTGTATTCCATTAGTATCTATATATGTATATGTAGAAGACTTGGAGACCCTAACGCATAAGATGAACGAGATATAATTTTATAACTGATTCTCGATAAATGTTAAAATCGATAGCTCTGAAACGGAAATAGTTATCGATTGCAGTATACGAACCTAACACAAAATGAATGAACTCTCTAGCCTTATATATTGGGAAACATACGGACAGACGAACTTTTCTATTTACCCTGATCAAGAATATATATATACTTTATGGGGTCCCCCATGCCTCCTTCTGCCTGTTATATACTTTTAAGAAAACCATTATTTCCCATTTTCAATGGGTTTAGGGTATAATATATATATATATATATATATATATATATATATAAATATATAAATATATATATATATACATATGTATTTATATACATTTAATTTAATATTTTTGCTTTGTTCTAAAAAAAAAAAGCCACAAAAATTAAACCCCTATGCAGTGACGCACACACGCGCGCTTTTACATACAGAAATGACTGCAGGGTTGGGGTTATTTTTCCCTTTTATTTTTCTTTACGTTTTCTTGTTTTCATCATTGTGGATGATCTCGGTTTTTTATGTATACATTTTTTTTTAATTTTGATGGTGTGTAGGGTGGCGATGCGACGCGACGGTGGTGCCGGTGGTGTTCCCAGTGCCAGAAGGTGGCAAAATTTGCTCGCTTCCCCGTCGAATCTTCGAATCTTCGTGTCCCGTTTGAGTTTGAAACTCGCACTCTGCTTGCTTTTTTGTCCACCACCAACTTCATTATAATTTTTGTCGGGGTTGTTTTTTCATTCGTTTTTTCCGTTGCTGCTGCTGTATGAGTGCTACCTTGGCATGTGCGCCCTTTGAATACCCTGCGACAGTGCAGTGGCTTACGCAGCTGCTCTGCTTACAGCTCATTCGAATGTCTTCTACGTTCGAATCTTTCTCTCTCTGTGTGCGAGTGTGCACATAAAACGGCACCCCCAAGTTTTTTTTGTTGCTTTTTTTTGTCAGTCCGTGAAAAATTGGATAAAAAAAAGTGCTTGGCAGTTTTAGCATCTGAAATTCTAACATTGAATTATGGAATATCGATTTTTTGGCTTTTTGCAAAAAGCGAAAATGCTTTCATTCACTCACACAGACGAACATTTATCTCCCCATTTTTGTGATGTATATGAAAGGTTGGGTGGGGGATACTTATAAAAAATATATATATGTATGTATGCTAATATGTATGAAAGTGTAGCGAATCCAAACTGAAAAAAAAAAAAAAACGTGGGCACAAATTAAAACTATTCAACTGAAGCCGAGTAAGAGCTTTGCTAATTTGGCACAGGCGACTCAATGCTAATTATTATTATATTTACATATGTACATATATGTAACAGTTTTTCCAAGTGGTAGATGCGGTGCGTTTCTTCCGATTGTACATCAACTCTATATTTCGTATGTTTAGTATTCAAGAAGTTTGAGATCCCAGATTAAAGAGCCCATTGAAAATGGGGAAATCAGGGTATAATGGTTTTCTTAAAACTATGTAACAGGCAGAAGGAGGCGTGGCAGAACTGAGTCGATATAGCGTCTGTCCGTTCGTCCGTCCGTCCGTATGTATGAACGCGGCGATCTCAGAAACTAAAGAATCTAGAAACTTCAATCTTTTTATACTCTGTTCCCAAAGGGAAAAAGAGTACATTGGTTTTTGCCCGTCTTGCTGTTCGTCCGTCTGTCCGTCTCTCCGTATGAATGCAATATTTTTCGTCGCTATTAGAGCTAGAGACTGGAAACTCGGACCATATACTCATGTATGGTCCCGAATTATAAAGTGTAACAATTTTTTTTGTGAAGATCGATCAAAAAGTTATATGTCTACGCCCATTGGGGCGTGGCAAATCGGACCTGAATATATAGTGATTTTTCAAATTGTGCCATATTTTGAACACTATTGACACTAGAGACTTGAAATTTTGCATGTATACGCGGGTTGACACCCCAAGATCAATAAGCTATGGTAGATATATCTACGCCCACAGGGCGGGGCTTGGCTAACCGCAATAGTGCATATCTCCTACAGTTTCAAAATTGGATGGTTCAGTTACTTATGTCTTTACTTATGTCGAGACGGCTCGACTACGAGACAAGCGCGCGCTCTGCTAACCGCGAAGTTGCTGCCGTGGCTTGGGAGTGGGTTGGGCTGAACTTTGGACGCTTATAACTCCATTTCTAGATGGACGATCATTGAAATTTTCAGAGTACATTAAAAGTATCTAAATGTATCTATATGCCAAATTGCAAGTCTCTAGTATATGAACTACGTTTTTTTTAATTTGGGGCGAAGGGGGCGTGGCATCAATAATCTAAAAACTACAAAATCTGCATATCCATAATATCTATCTAAATATACAAATTTGAATTTGTGTAAGTTATGCTCAAAAAACGTAAACAAAGTAAATGAATTTTCGATTTCTTATCGATAATTTTGAAATGGGATGAGTTATCGAAAAAAAAAAACAAAGTAAACTCGTACTGCGTAACTAACATACGAGTATTCCAGCTTTCTAGCATTTGTAGTTTCCGAAATAAATTCATAAGAACGGACGGACGGACGAACAGACGAACGGAAAGACGGACAGGGCTTAATCAACTTACTCTTTTCTGCTGATCAAGAATATATATAAGGATCGAAAAATTCACAATTCAATCGCAACTCAAACTTTTGTATGCATACATAGAAAATTGTGTGTGTACTCGTATAGTGTGTACATGTGTAAATCTGTATGTATGTATAGGAAAAACGTTTGTTGATTGCCATGTACGTTTGCTAATTGCCGAAATATTTTGTTTATTAAATGTTTTTTGAATAAGTAAAATGCAACTACGGGAATAGAGATAGTTGCGCCTAACTGCAACGTTCTTACATGTTTTTTATTTCTATATTATTTTGGTTACCATATAATATATCTAGTTTTTGTCCAGTTTGAAATTGTTCGTCGTGGGCCGCGTGTCATTTGTAACCCCCATTCGAGTCGATGCGCAATCAATATTATCGGGTCGAGCCTGTTGTGTGGTTGGAGTTCAAAACTTTTTAACCCTTTTTATACCCTGAGCCCATTGAAAATGGGAAATCAGGGTATAATGGTTTTGTTAAATGTATGTAACAGGCAGAAGGAGACGTCGCAGACTCCATAAAGTATAAAGATATATTCTTGAACAGCATAAAAAAATAAGTTAATCTAGCCCTGTCCGTCTGTCCGCCCGTCCGTCTGTCCGTCTGTATGAACATCGAGATTTCGGAAACTACAAAAGCTAGAGAGCTGAAATTTTACATGAATACTCGTATGTTAGTTACACAGTACGAGTTTATTATGTTTTTTCGATAACTAATCCCATTTCCAAAATATACAGACAGGGCTTAATCAACTTATTTTTCTGTTCTGATCATGAATATATAGACTTTGTGCGGTCTGCGACGTCTCCTTCAGCCTGTTACATACATTCCACAAAACCATTATACCCTGAATTCCCATTGTCAATGGGTTCAGGGTATTATTATTATTTGGTTAATTATTTGTCTAATTAGCTTTAATAATATAGTTCTTTAATAATATTGATTTATTATTCTCAATTCACATATACAGCTAAAGTAAATACAAACAATAACAAAGGAGAAAGAGATAATATATTAAATGCGGTGTTTGAGTTCATTTGTTTTGATTCGAATTCGCGCCGATAACTGAGGTATCGATTAATTGTTGTACAAGGCTGTCCAACTAATATTTGTAGCAGTCAGCTTTCATTCGATGTTATGTACTTATACTCTAGAATAGTGCTGGAGAAACATCGATGTTTAACGACACCGATGTTTCGATGTTTTGCAATAAAAACATCGATGTATCGATGAAACCTCGGAAAAACTTTTTTTTTTTATTATAAACGTATTAAATGTTTATATTCTTAACAAAATTAAATGATATATTTGATTGAAATTCATCGATGTTTCTAATTTTTTTTTTAAACATCGATGTATCGATGTTGCGCCCAGCACCAATTTAAAAAATAAAAATAAAATATGACAAACAAACATGAGAAATTTCTAGAACTTAAATATACCTAATTTATCACCTGTAAATGAAACGCAGGTTTATTGCTTAGATTTCAAAATGTATGTATGACCTACATACATTTTTGATTTAAATTGCATTTACATGAACATTGGTTGACTTCAAGCACTAACCATACAATACATACACCGGACATGAAGAAATTTTTTCCACGCACCAGATTTGTATTTCATGTCCTAATCATCTTCGTATTTGCTCGGCTTTGTAGTTTACGGCTCGAGCAACGAAAATATTGTAGTTGATAGTCAGTTCGCTGCCAGCGCTCGAACGAAATGGTTCTATTCTCATATGAAGTATTAATATATGCTACTCTTTCCTTACTCTCTCTCTCTCTCACTCACTCTCACTCTCTGTATGCCTCTCATATACATATGTATATACATATGTATGTATGTATGTATGTATGTATGTACAGACACAAGCCAGAAGCACACAAAAATTGAAATTTGTTCACGGTCGCGATTCGCGACGATCCCATCTTCCCTTCTGAGTAAGAATATGCCGAACTCTTAAAAGGTTTAACTAGCTCATGCAAAATTTTAGTGTTTTCGTGATTATTTTTTGGAAGGGTATGAAAGCGCTGATGTGCATAGGCATTACTTTTTCGCGATGAGCAAGCACACATGTACATATGTATGTATGAGCATTTATGTGACTGTGTGCGAAGCTACTTTTGCTACCTTAGCGATTCAGATGTTTGTCTATTTTGTTTGGTTTGAATTGTCAAGAGGCTTGCAGCAGACATTTTGGTAATAATGCGTACATGGTGTATTCTTGCATTTGTTAATGCACATGAATTTCCTGATCCACCTACTCCGTTTATAACCCGCAACACGATATACTCGATATGTGTTAGTGCAAAACTATGATTTTGCGGTTCAAAATGTTTTGGGGCTCTGTTACTAAAGTAAAGTTACTAAATTAATGAAAGAATAGCACATAGTAGCGCTTCATACGAGAATACGAGAACCATTTCGTTCGAGCGCTGGCAGCGAACTGACTGTCAACTACAATATTTTCGTTGCTCGAGACGTAATCTACAAAGCTGAAGATTTTGATTTAATAGTTTTCCGCAAGGCTGAGCTGCACTGAAAATAACGCGCAGCTTTTAAATGTTGCATAGTTTTTTTTATTAAAATTCCGAATCACTCTAAAACAATTAAGAAAGCTTTAGTCGATTACGTAATCGATCCTCAGAACCCTTCGAAGAACTGATGTTCCAAGATCTCCAATCTCAGTTATCTAGGTTTTGAAATACATTTTTCTTATTCCATTCCACTACACTTATTAATTTATTTCATTTATTTAATGTGCATTTTATTTATTTAATAAACATTTATACACATACATACAGATTTATATATGTACACACTATACGATCGTTACTTTAGCTTTGTCAAAAGGCGCTCAGCAGTGCCTTATTTGGTTTTATTTAACTGAACTCAGGTCCAGGCAGTGGCGCTGGTGGTAAGAATCCCGGAGAAAATTTTTTTTCCAAAATTTACTATATTTTAATTTTTGTATATTTGTATATTTATTATAAAATGCTTGCTACCAGCGTAAATGGATAATAAGATATTTATAAACATGCGCATATGAATTGTCGATTTGCCACAACCCCAGTTCTTAGAAAGAGCCGAGGCTAACATACCTGCAAAATTTGGTTGCTTACACCTTAAAAATGCGAAAATTACAGGGTATTTTTCTAAATGCCACGCCTCCAAAGTGGCTGAAAAATTATTTTTGGGCCATCGATAGGGGAAGCAATTAGTAACTGAACCATCCAATTTTGAAGGTTCAAGCTCTAAAACTGTAAGAGATATAAGCTTTATATATATATACCATAGCTTATTGATCTTGGGTTGTCAACCCGAGTATACATGCAAAATTTCAAGTCTCTAGTGTCAATAGTGTTCAAAATATAGCACAATTTGAAAAATCACTATATAATTCAGGTCCGATTTGCTACGCCCCCAATGGGCGTAGACATATAACTTTTTCGATCTTCGTAGAATCATAACATTAATTCACATGCCAAGTTTCAGCGTTCTAGCATTAACGGTGTAGAAGATACGTTTTTCCCGATTTGCCACGCCCCCAATGGGCGTAGATATATCCGCCATAGCTTTTTGAACTTGGGTTGTCACCCCGAGTATACATTCCAAATTGCAACTCTCTAGCTCATCATCTAGTATGATAACTTGCCTATGGGCGCAAGAATTTTTACACTTTATAATTCGGTCGTATATATGAGTATATGTTCCAAATTTCAATGCTCTAATATTGCGTTCATACGGATAGACGGACTGACAGCAAGACGGACACTCCATGGTGCACTGTGGTAAATTTAAGGGGCGATAGTATCTGGTAATTCGGGAAGGAACAGAAAAATGGAGACGCATTAACAAGCTGGGCGAGTGAGTAATACCTAAAATTGTACTACGATTGAGTAATGATGGCAGGTCAATAAGTATGATATATATGATATGAAGGTAAACGTAAATTACTGTCCCAATTTAGATCCCGTAAGGTAAAGAGAAGAAACTGTTTCTGGACCGGTTCAATGTGATCCTGATACAGTTTATATTGCGGATACCATATAAATGAACAATAAGACAAGGTGCACAAGTGAAATAAATAACTGTTTGATAATAAAATTCCTTAGACCATCGTTTAATTAAGCCAAGCACATATTTGGCTTCATTTGTGATGGCAGAAATATGCAGATTGAAATTAAGTTTAGTGCCAAAGAGAACGCCAAGATCTTTGACGGTAAAAATGCGTTTTAAGGAAATATTATTAATTTTATAGTCAACAATGTGTGGAATTGTTCGACAGAAGGTCATAGTCATACACTTAGAGCAATTTAAGTGCAATTGATTAACCTCACACCAACATTGAAATGCATTAAGTTCATCTTGCAGGTGTACATGCTCAATTGGGTTGAACTTTGGATGCTTATAACACCATTTCTAAATGGACGATCTTCATGAAATTTTCAGAGTATATCAAGAGTATCTAAATCTACCTATGTGCCAAATTGCAAATCTCTAGTATTTGAAATGCGTTTTTCCAAATTGGGGGCGAAGGGGGCGTGGCATCCAAAACTAAAGTAACGATTGAAAAATACACAATTCAGTCACAATTAGAATATTCTGGCATGCAAACTTTTGTATGCATACATAGAAAATTGTGTGTATACTCGTATAGTGTGTACATGTGTAATCTGTATGTATGTGTAGGAAAAACGTTTGTTGCTTGCCATGTACGTTTTCTAATTGCCGAAATATTTCGTTAATTAAATGTTTATTAAATAAATAAGATGCACCTATGGGAACAAAGTATTTCGCAGTTAGTTGAGCCTAACTGCAACGTTCTTACTTGTTTATGTATATGTACATATGTATGTATGTGCATATGTCGGAACTGGTCGCCGTTTTGCGTATGCACGGCATCTTTTATATTTATCAAAAAGAAGAAAATAAACAACCAAAATCCTTTGTCGTTAACATATGTTCTTTATTGGTTTATTTCAAATGTGCTTATATCTACGCGAATTACATATAACTATATATGTATGTACATATCTGCTCTTATTATGTTATTGCCGATCCTCAGCTGATTCACTTGAGCACTTGCCCCTATGTACATACATACATATGTATGTATGTATGTATGTACATATGTATGTACATACACCATAACTCCAGCTTACAAAATAAGAACGCAATTTTCTTTGGTGTTTTTTAATACATTTATTTTTCATTTCTTATTTTTTTAATACATTCAGTAAGTGTACCACTGCACAGTGGTTCCGCTTGTATGGAAGCGCGGCCAAAAATACTTATAAGACCAGTAGAGTGCTGAAAGTTTTACCAAGCCTCTTAAATACTATTTGTAGTTGCAAAAATACGCCAATAAATTCCAATTGTTAAAATGTAATAAATAAATAAAAAATAACCATTTATAAGATATTTATATACAGAAAAATATTTACATGTGTTGTAATTACAAATTTAATTAAATAATAATACAAAATTTTACAAGCTCTCCTCAGATAAACTATAAACTGGATCTAATAACTCTGAATTGTCTTTTCTTTCAATCTTTCTCTGCCCAGTAATATATGTATGGGTCGGACTGTAAAAGAAGGTAGTTTAGTATGTAAGTATTTGTTATTATTCGTGACATTTACAGAAGACTTCTTACGATCATAACGCATCCAAAATAAAACCTTATTTTTTTTTTTTGCCAAGTTGAATAAGCGCATTCAATTCAGGAATAAACCCGTTATTTTCAATATTTTGCTGTACAGCAGTAAGATTTGCTCGTACTCTTTCAGTGTTTGTGCCCTTTTTGGAGCAACATTAATTAAAAATAAAAATATGTTGGCGTTCGAACACACACTGACATACATGTATGTTGCCAATCAAATTTAAAGTTAAAAACAAAACAAAAAATGCATAAATATTAATAGTAAATAAATATTAGTAGTAATTAATAATAGTTACATAAATTATTCACCACGAGCAGAGACGAAAGAAACACAGAACACAAAACAAATGCAGGTGCTCTGCTGGGCAATTTGGACCTTGAAAGATAGGAAGATGTGTTAGACTACTGAATATTACACACACATCCGCAAGTTTCCGCAGCTGACTTAAACAAATTTATTAAGTTAAGACTTTGATTAATTTAATAAATATAAAGTCGACTGGGGCATCGTGGGGGAACACAACTAAAACTTTAAGTAAACATCAGAATCTTGCACAAAAAAGGAAAAAAAGGGTTACATAAAACATTTACATATTTTAAAAAGAGAGACACATAAGAAAATTTGCAATTGTTTAAGAAAATTAATTAAACACCTTCAACTTCAAAATCCATTGATAACTTATTAATATTTAATTATAGGAAGAACACGCGAACAACTTGAAAGTGACTTTGGCGTTAAAAGTTTTATCTTCTTCTACTTGGCTTTGCTCTGAACATTAACACGTGTTCATGCGTTTTGTTCTATTTTTAGAAAGTCCCGTTATGTTTCTAGAAAAAGCCGGTTTGCCATAGCAAAGAGTCTACATTTTAGACACAATTTGCATACAACATTTTTTTTTCGTTGTGATAATTTTTTTGATTTTTGGCCTTTGGCGGAACCACAGTGCACTGTCCATTTGCTTATTAATTTCTGTACATATGTACATATGTGCTAATTGTGTTTTCAATTGTGTCTATTTTTACGATCATACGAG
The DNA here is from genome assembly GCA_030914385.1 of Drosophila antonietae. Lineage (NCBI taxonomy): Eukaryota > Metazoa > Arthropoda > Insecta > Diptera > Drosophilidae > Drosophila > Drosophila antonietae. The sequence continues at coordinate 141,379 of JAUESO010000045.1, read as the reverse complement.
CATACATTCATAACATAAGAAGTATATGTTATCTTATTAAACTTTTCACTCGCGTTCGTCCGAACAGCTTAGCAACACAATTAACACGCATAATTAAAAAAAACCTATTCCGATATATTTTATATACACATAACACTAAATCCATACAGAAACGATAATATCCAATTGTTTGTTTTCTTACGCACAATCAGCTGTGATTGTACTCAGTACAAATGACTAAACTATCGATAACTCTTGCCAACCGCCACAATTTCTTCCGATAGTCGTCCCACGATTAGAACGTTCTCACTTCCTGCATTCATCGTAATTCAAGCAAAATTTTAAATAAATTTAGTAAATTTAGATAATTTCTCTTCTTGTTCAAAATTTTATTTAATTTCATATTAAAAAAAAATACTATTTTTAAGTCGAGGTGTTGAATTAAACTTAAACTACATTAATTAATTATATATATTATCCATCCATCCGGCAGCTCAACTCCAAGCCTCCAACCTCCAATCGGGTCAAGGTCCTTTGGGAGAAGTCAGAACAGCAGTATGAAGCGTGTTGTAAAGCGCTTAGCCAGGATCTGTTAGTGGCGAAGTTGAAGCCATGGAGGCAAAATTCCACTGTATGCACAGTCAGCCCCCGTTGCCGCTTGTTTCGCCTCGCCTGGAGGCTGTAACATTCCACCCGTTGACAGAGAAGTATTCCATGACGACTACTTGCGCTGGCCGACTTTCCGAGATCTCTTTAAGGCCATTTACATAAATAATCCAAGGTTGACTCAGGTGGAAAAGTTATTCCACCTTAATGCCAGAACAGCAAGCAAGGTAAACGCTCTCGTTTCAGAGCTTCCTCTTACAAACGACGGGTTTGCATCGGCTTGGAATTCGTTGTGTGACCGTTTGTGGAATAAGCGGGTGTTAGTCATCCTAAACTCCTTCTAAATTTATCCAAGGTCACTAAAGAAAAAGAGCCTGAGCTCTCTTCTTAGTGAGTTGCATGACACTATTCATAGGTATATCACTGCACTCGAGTATGCTCAAATTTCTACAGAGAAACCTGTATCCTTGTGTTTCTATGCACATCCAAATTGCCGGAACACACTCGAACTCTTTGGGAGCACTCATTGATACAAAAAAAAACAGAAATTCCAGCCTGGCAGGACGTTAGTCACTTCCTTAACGAGTGTGTTCACGCACTTGTGGCTATTGAATGTGATATTTCTGCTCCAAAAGTTCCCTTCTCAGTTCCGAGATCCGGAACCCTTCCCTTCCAAAACGAGTCAACTCATTCCGCACGCATCTTCCCATCCGACTTTGTCCTTGTTTTCTCCAACTACATATCCATTAACGGGAGGCCTACATCAAATCGAAGCAGTTTTGCCCAAACTGTTTCACTACAGGTCACCGATTGCGAAAATGCACCAGTACGCACAATTGTTTCAAGTGGAATAGTCGGCATTATACCCTCTTCCATAGGGACAACAGATTTCAGAGCAACGCTGCATCGGCAACAGCCACAACTGCCAGTCCGAGTTAAGTTAATGTCAGATTCAATTAACAAGAACTGCTCCCCCTCACATCGTCATGCTATGCTATTTACAGTATTATGCGCTGTTAATAGTATAACTGCCACTCCAGTTCTCCTACTGGTTCGCAATCGACGATTAGGATATTCTTCCTACATACTCTATTGTACCACTACACTTAATATACGATTAAGGATAGACAGGCTTTACACAAAAACTCGAGCAATTACAACCACGATTTAGTATTTGTCATCGGGCCTCCACTCCAACAAGTATCTATATACATATGTAAATAAAAATACGTGAAGACTCTAGCTCTAAAGATGTGGTACTGCGCTTGTAATATGCGGACCTAACACAAAAGGGTCAGGGGATCTCGTAGTGGAGCAGTCTCGACTAAAGCTTTCTTACTTGTTTTATATGCTGTCATATTTCTGCTGATAATTCTCCTATTCGCGCTGCTCTTTCAAAAACACTATTTATTATATTTATTTTATCTTTATATTAGTATTCCTTACTTATTCAATTTTGATTCTATAGGCTCTTTCATAAGTAGGAGCAGAAAAGTTATACGTAATTCTTACGAAATATACAATACAATCTTCATTGATTGTTTAATTCAAGTTGACTTTTCTATTTAATTGGCAAAGGAATTCCTTTATTTTTCTATGATTATTCATAAAATACTTATATATTTTTAGATAAATATATATTTACATATGCATACCGCACCTTTAAATGAAATACGAACAAAATACGTGTGTATATGAGTTGGCATAAAGCATTTGTCAGATCTCGTTCAGAGACGATGAGTAAACGTTTCAGTCGAAACTTTTCAGTGAACAATCTCGTATGTATGTGAGAAAAGCTCTGCGAAAATGGAAAAGTGAAAAACAAATTGTACCACAACTCTCGCACCCGTTTCAAAACGATTTGTATATATTTTCAAAAGAGCATACTATTTATTCTTCGTTTAGTACAAAAATAAACTAAACAAATATTTTAGTTTTCATTTTCCGAACGCTGTAACGATCGATCAGTTTGCGGATTTACAAAAAAATTTGTTTTTATTTCGATTTATTGATAAAAGTTTTAGATTTTGTGACACGTGCTTCATATCGTGAGCGAAATGTTAATTTTTTGTCTTTTCTCTTTCTCTGTCGGTATCTCTAAAATTAAGTCGATCAAAATATATTTATTTAAAAATAGAAGACATCACACACACAGGCGGACTCACACATATAGATTGCTACATAGTTTAGTGATAAAATTAAATAAACAAATAAAACAAAAAACAAATCTATATATATATATATGTATATATATATAAGTATATATATATATATATATATATATATATGTATATAGATATATGTATATATATATAATATTTTCAAAGAATTTGAGGGATTACCTACTACTACACAAACATAAACTACTACAAACAAGTGATACTATCTATTAATTTTGTATAATGTACAATGTTTGCCATACCAGCTGATCAATTGGAGCTCCTTTATGTAAAACAATATATAGCGTAATAAAAGAGGGGAAGCAACAAAAAATGCATTTACAGGAGAGCCACAGGTGAATATCTTCAAATTATTTATGTATCTTCATGAAAAATGCTTCACAACTACTTCAAAAATAATATGGTACACTTGAGCTACTGCAGATTATTTTTTGAATCCTTTAACAAAAAAAATATGTATATATATATATATATTATGCAGTTGTTAACGCCAGTCTTGGGAAACAAGGTTATAAGAAGGCATTTCAGACTCCATAAAGTATACATATAAATTCTTGATCAGCGTGACGAGCTAAATCGATATAGTCCTGTCCGTCTGTCTTGTCCGTCGGTCCACACGTCCGTATGAACTCAGAGATTTCCTAAACTACAGCTGAAATTTTAGTTCTATTATTACGTTTCGAAAGTTTCAAGACGAATCATCTACCATCTAGAAATGGAGTTATAGGTGTCAAAAATATTGCCAACCCACCCCCAAGCCACGGCATCGAACACGCCGTTATTTAAAAAAAATTATAAAATTGAAATGAAATTCAATTTTACAAAGTGACATCTGTTCACGAATATAATGTAAAATCGTTTAAAATGTAATCAACATTTGTGAAAATATTTTAAAATATTTTACTTTATTACTGTAAATTCATTCATATTCGTTTGAGATGAGAGACAATTCAAAATTCAGTGTCAACCTAATTGACACACCATAGCTCGCTGCTATAACACTCAATGTCCTAGCGCACGCGCTGCTTTAAGGGTGCAGCTGACGAATTTCTTGTAACCATTGGCAACTGTCATATTGAATTGCACACATACGCACACCAATACACACACACACACACACACGCACACTTCGTCGTGCCTCCTTTGGTTGTTTTTGTTGAGTAGAAAAGCTCTGGTTGGGAACAGAGCTCAGAGAGCTTTCCAATCAATACGAGATTTTTTGGTTCGCATTTAAATATATATAAATATGGCAACCGCAGCTCCGTGAATATTCAATGTCCAATTATTCAATTCTTTGTGAATCCGAGCAATTTTAAATGAGTTAAGTGTGCGATGCCCAAACGACATTAATGTGATTCAATAGCTTTTTAATTTTCTGATTGTTAAGCCACATACATATGTATATACATATATATCTACATATAGATATGCATTACGTGTGTTGCCAACGGATTTCAAGTAAATCATGTGGCATTTCCTTAAATAACTAAGGTAAATTTCTTCGCCTCTTGAAACTTTCTAACTTTGTTTCTTCATTTCTTTTAATACATTTTTAATTTTTTTTTTTCTTTCTTTGAGCTCCTTCCTAACGAGAGGCTATATACATATATGTACATATGTGTGTTAATATATACATATATTTAAATATATGTTAATATATATTAAATTCCTATATTTTACCTAATTATTATTATTTATTGATTTACAAATTAAAAAATTGTAAAAGTTGGACTTCTCATTCTTAGAATGAATATCGGTATTGCATTTTGTACTTCCCTTGTTTTTTAGAACTGACGAAAATGTCGCTGATACTCATAGGATCCACACAGCTCAAGGTAAAAGCATTCGATTACACGAAGTCCAAGCGCATCCACAGCGACTACACATTGATGATAGTCCCAGGTATATAGGACGATTCCAGCCACCGCCCCCATCGAAACCGCCGCCTGCGTTAGAGCCAGCGTTATTTTTTCAGAATCTTCGAACCAGTGGCGTTGCAGTTGGTGACTCATCGGAAAATATTAAATTTCCCCATGGAAATGCGTTGCAGCGCTCTGCAACATTGCCAGCGAAGCACAATCGTTTAGGTGTACGAAGTCGTGTCACATTTAAGGTACCACAGGCACCTGCTGTCCCACCTGGAGCCCCTAATTTGGAGAGCAGCAACAACGCCGCATTGCCAAAGGAAGCTAACAAAATGACGTCTGAGGATCTTTTGCAGCCGGGACATGTGGTTAAGGAGCGTTGGAAGGTAGGACTGAGAGTTGGATAGATATAGAGAGAAAGAGAGCTTCTGAATTTAAGTTTCTTTACCATATATCATTCATATTTCAAATCCTTTTTAGGTTGTGCGCAAAATTGGTGGAGGCGGCTTTGGTGAGATTTACGAGGGTCAAGACCTGATTACCCGTGAGCAAGTAGCGCTTAAGGTGGAGTCCGCCCGTCAACCCAAACAGGTACTCAAAATGGAAGTAGCCGTGTTGAAGAAGCTGCAAGGCAAGGAGCACGTCTGTCGCTTCATCGGCTGTGGTAGAAATGACCGATTCAACTATGTGGTTATGCAGCTACAGGGTAAAAACTTAGCTGAACTGAGACGAGCTCAGCCAAGGGGAGCGTTTTCTCTTAGTACAACCCTGAGACTCGGCTTACAAATCCTCAAAGCCATTGAGTCCATACATTCAGTTGGCTTCTTACATCGCGACATCAAACCGGTAAGATGATACTCCATCATTCCTCACGTCTACTATGCTTGCGACATTATTCATTATTTTTGTGTTAGATCCTTATATTGCACGTGCATATTGAGTTTGTTTCATTAAATCAATAACTACTTGCGTTATAAAATTATCGATGAACCCCGTTTATCGAGAAGTATTTAAAAACAAGCAAGAACGGTCCAGTTGGGTGCAACCAACTGCGTGATACTCTGTTCCCGTAGGGGCATTTTATTGATTTAATAAAAGAAATATTTGCCCAATTAGCAAACGTATATGGCAATCAACAAACGATTTTCCTATACATACGTACGGATTTACATATGTGCACATTATACGTGTATACAAACTGTCGTGCAAACACATGAAGCAATTTTCTATGCTTACATACAAAAGTCTGCGTTCTAGAACTATTGTCTGGTTAGTGATTCTAGCATATTCTAGAAATAGCGATGGAAATGTTAATTTTTCGATCATTACTTTAGTTAAGTAAGAAGGCGCTCTAGCAGTGACTTAGTTGGTTTACCTATCGAATCTGGTCATTGGCGCTGGTGGTAAGTGCTATGTAAACTGTACTTTGGTCATGGGTTCGATTTCCGTAGAAAACTTTTTTTTTATCGAAAATTTATAACTTTTTTATTTAATTTGCATTTGTATATTTATTATAAAATGCTTGCTGCCAACTTATCATTTGATAATAAGCTTTTTATAAACATACGCATATGAATTGTGCATTTAAATACTAGAAACTGCAATTCCGATTCGCCACGCTGGGCAAGCTATTTTTCTACGTCTAAGAGTGTACACATATTCTAAGATTGTGATTGAATTGTGAGTTTTCTCACAAGCCGCTATAGCAGTGAACTTAGGTTTAGCTAGATAGTTCTAGATAGGGCAGTGGTGTTGGTGGTAAGTGCTACGTAACTTGCGCGAGTGGCGTGGGTTCAAATCCATACATTACATTACCACACATTCTTATATAAAAAATTACAAGGTTTTTTTGCGATATGACACGCTCCCAAAGAGGCTGAAAATTTTTTATTTTGGTCATCGATAGAGGAGGACATTAGTAACTGAACCATCCCTGTGGGCGTAGATATATCTACCATAGCTTTGGTTATCAACCTGAATATATATGCCAAAATTCAAGTCTCTAGTGTCAATAGAGTTCAAAATATAGCACAATTTGAAAAATCACTATATATTCAGATCCGATATACCACGTTCCCAATGGGCGTAGACATATAACTTTTTGATCGATCTTCATAGAATCATAACAATAACTCACATGCCAAATTTCAGCATTCTAGCTTTGACGGTGTAGAATATACGTAGATATATCCGGCATATATTTGTATACCCTGAGTCCATTGAAAATGGGAAATCAGGGTATAATGCTTTTGTTAAGTGTATGTAACAGGCAGAAGGAGACCTGACAGATCCCATAAATTATATATATTCTTGCTCAGCATAAAAAAATAAGTTGATCTAGCCCTGTCCGTCTGTCCGTATATACGTCGCGATTTCGGAAACTACAAAAGCTACAGAGCTGAAATCACATGAACACTCGTATGTTAGTTACACAGTACGAGTTTATTTTGTTTTTTCGATAACTTATCCCATTTACAAATTATCGATAAAATCGAAAATTCGTTTACATGTTTTAGGTGTTTGGGGCATAACTTCTACACCGTTTTAGCTAGAGACTTCAAATTTATATATTTAGATAGAATAGATTTTATGGATAGACAGATTAATTTTCAGATTTTGGATGCCACGCCCTTTCGTCCCCAATTTGAAAAAAAAAACGCATTCAAATACTTGCAATTTGGCAATTAGATACATTTAGATACTCTTAATCTATTTTGAAAATTTCATAATGATCGTCCATTTAGAAATGGAGTTACAAACGTCCAAAGTTCAGCCCAACCCATCTCCCAAGCTACGGCAGTAACTGCGCGGTTAGCAGAGCGCGCGCTCGTACGTTCCTAAAGAAGAAGAGTATCACTTTTTGCAGGGTTCAGGGTATCTCGTAGTCGAGCCGTCTCGACTAGAGCCTTTTTAAACTGTGAAACATTTTTTGAGAAAAGCAGCGCAGATAAGCTAGTACAGTTATTTTTTTTTTTTTTTTAGTTTTGGGGTTATGTTGTTCGGAATGGCCTGAGACCCATGTGATCACCCTAGGTGTGACACGTATGAAAATATATAATTTGGAGAGAATGTGGTTGCAACTAAAATATTGGTGTTCGATTATATTACAGAGCAACTTTTCTGTGGGACGTTTGCCCTACAATTGCCGACGGGTCTATATGCTCGACTTTGGGTTGGCTCGGCAATATACAACGGGTACCGGAGAGGTTCGCTGTCCCCGAGCTGCAGCTGGATTTCGTGGAACTGTGCGCTATGCCTCGATAAATGCGCATCGTAATCGGGAAATGGGTCGACATGATGATCTATGGTCATTATTTTATATGCTCGTCGAATTTGTTAATGGACAATTGCCATGGAGAAAGATCAAAGACAAAGAACAAGTTGGACTAACAAAAGAGAAATATGATCATAGAATATTATTAAAGCATCTACCGTCCGATCTGAAGCAATTCCTGGAGCACATACAATCACTCACGTACGCCGATCGGCCGGATTATGCGGTAAAAATTTCTCATCAAATCACTTTAAAATGTATATATATCAAAAAAAATATATATATACATATATATATATATATATATATATATATATATATATATATATATGTATGTATGTATGTATATTTATACCAGTTGATAATGAATATAGCCAGTTTATTATATATATAGCATTCAGCAGGAGATGTAGCGAAGCACATAAGGTTTATATATTGTCATTCCCTGTATCTATCTTACATGCCCTAGGGCTAGCCCCAAAAACATTAAAAACAGTCACTTGCCCCAACTGAGCAATAAAAAATAGTTTATTGCTCGATCTCAAGAAGATCTCGTTCCAAATTTTTTTGAATGTTCTTATATTTAAAAAATTTCACGTGAGTGTGTCTAGCTTTAGTTGTTGTAGTTGTTTTTCATAACTATTCAGACTGCAACTCGCGACACTAGAATTTAAAGAGTTTTACGAAACTTTATACAATTACCGATTATGATATCTATGATATTATATCTTTATTAATATACGTACCCGCTAATTTGTGTATCTGAATTGACAGATGTTAATTGGTCTATTCGAGCGCTGTATGAAGCGACGTGGAGTGAAGGAAGCTGATCCGTACGACTGGGAGAAAGTCGATACAGCCGCAGTTGGCAACATAAGCGCATCTACAAATGCCACTTTGACTCCGGCAAAGAACGAGTATATGCACGGAAATGTAACGCAAATGACGGTGGCTGCCTCCAATGCCAGCGGCATGGATTATGTATGTTCAGAGAGAGTAAAGAATGTCTGTTGATATAGAGTCCTTAGCTATTGATATGTCTATTTATTATAGGTGCGCAAGAGAAACGATATAGACACTGCTCAGATGGCCTCAACAGAACCTCTACATATAAAGGAAAAGGTAAACAAAACATAGAACACCACTTTCGATTTTCATCGGGAATAAACACGATTCTGACTTTTCTTTGCCCCTTTTCTTGTCTTACTAAATTCATCACAAAATCATCAAATCAAATTTTCGAAAAACTTGTTTTTATGAGCGATATTTTTTTTATATGTATATAAAAGGATCTCTTGAGTATTATTGATTGAAAATATAGCAGATAGCAGGATGCGCGGCTGACAACATGTATATTATACTTAATCAAAACGATAAGTTGATCTATGCTCCGTCCATCTCGAGTTTCATTTATTAAACCCCTGCTCCTAGTACGTATTTATACCCTGAACGCATTGAAAATGGGAATTCAATGGTTTTGCGAAAATGTATGTAATAGGCAGAAGGAGACGTCGCAGACCCCATAAAGTATATATATTCTTGATCAGCATCGAAAAATAAGTTGATCTAGCCCTGCCCGTCTGTCCGTCTGTCCGTCCGTCCGTCCGTCCGTCCGTATGAACGTTTTGCTGAGAACATCCATTTCAAAACTAATCTTTGTTACGTCGGCTGTTCCTCAGGGTAGTCAATTAGGTCCATTACTAATTTCTCTTTTTATACCCTGAACCCATTGAAAATGGGAATTCAGGGTATAATGGTTTTGTGAAAATGTATGTAACAGGCAAAAGGAGACGTCGCAGGCCCTATATATATATATTCTTGATCAGCATAAAAAAATAAGTTGATTTAGCCCTGTCCGTCCGTCCGTCCGTCCGTCTGTATGAACGTCAAGATTTCAGAAACTACAAAAGCTAGAGAGCTGAAATTTTACATTATTACTCGTATGTTAGTTACGAGTTTGTTTTGTTTTTTCGATAACTAATCCCATTTCCAAATTATCGATAAAAAATCGAAAATTCCTTTCAATTTTTTATGTTTTTTTGACATAACTTCTACACCGTTTGACTAGAGACTTCAAATTTATATATTTAGATAGATATTATGGATACGCAAATTTTGTAATTTTCAGATTTTAAATGCCACGCCCCCTTCGCCACCAATTTGAAAAAAAAAACTCATTTCAAATACTAGAGACTTTCAATTTGGCAAATAGATACATTTAGATACTATTTATCTACTATGAAAATTTCATAAGGATCGTCCTTCTAGAAATGGAGTTATAACCGTCCAAAATTCAGCCCAACCCAGCAACTGCGCAGTTAGCAGAGCGCGCGAGTTATCGAATTTCTGACACAAACTTGTACTGCGCTTGCAATATTTCGTATATTACAAACACAAAACAAGTAAGAAAGCTGTAGTCGAGACTGCTCGACTACGAAATCTCTTGAGCCCTTCTTCGAACGAATAATATTCCAAGAATTATTCGATTCGTTTCTGCACGCATAAGAAACTGTACATGCAAAACCACGCGCACACATAGACGCTGATCTACGCTTGTAGACATGTATGTGTGTATGCATGTGTGTAAGCATTGCAACCGTCTTGCTGTCTCGCTGCTTTGCTGCTGCGTCGCATGGGCTTCGATGAGAAAACTTTGATGATTAATAATTCTGTTTCTAGATGGACGATTGTATTGATATCTTCAGATTATGATTATGATATTCATATCTATATGCTAAACCAAACTGCATGTCTCTAGTATTTGAAATGCGAAATGGGGACTGGAATCGAAAATCTGACAAAAAATTGTATTAAATTAGTATCTATATATATGCAGAAGACTTGGAGACTCTAACTCTAAAGATGAATTAGCTAGAATTTTATAACTGGTTCCCGATAAATTCGTTTATCGATAACTTTGAAAATATACAAGTTATCGAATTTCTGAAACAAACTCGTACTGCGCGTGCAATATACGGACCTAATACGAATGTATCGAATTCTATAATTCAAGTAATAAAAGCTAAGCGTTCCGATTTCATTTTGCAATACCCTGTTTATAATAAGAAATGTCTTGCCCATAGAAATGGTATGCATTGCTTTATCAATTACTTCATTGTCGTAAGTTTTCTACAATCGATTGCAATCGTGAATTTTGTTCAAATTGGAAGCAGAAAATACCAAAATCGAATTTTTGTTAAACTTTTGCCACGGTATCAGGAATTTATGGAGCCGCCATCGTATGCATATGTATATGCTTTTACAATTTAATATTAGACTATATTACATACATATATGTATATGTATCTATTTGTTTATATACCTTAAGGTTGATAAGAATTGCAATGCAACAATGACACCCCAAGCCTCAGCGGATTGCGTTGTGCAAAACGTAAATTTAGGCAATCAGAGCACATTACCAAAGCAACAGCAGCAACAACAGCAACATCAACATCAACAACAGCAACAGCAACAGCAACAGCAGCAGCAACAACTTGTGCTGGTGTCGAATACATCGATAGGTCCACCTAATCTTCCTAGTGCTCTGATTAAATCATCGACTGTGAACATTGTGAATCATGAGGTGCAGTTAAAGTCTTCGCATGGCAAACGTTGTCAGCCGCAGACCGCCTCCGGTTCATATGCCACAACCAATCATAATAATTCGGCGCCAGTTTATGTAAGTGCCAAGACCAAAATTTTGTGAAGATATGTACATATACATACATATATATGAATGTGTATATTTTTTATATTTGAACAGTACCCAGAGAGTAAAATTGTGTCAGCTCAACTGCCGAACTTAGTGAAAACAATCGACGGCAAAGTTAATATGGATATCAGCGATAAAAGTAGTCGTTACATTAATGCGGAAGCCGGCAATAGCAGATCTCTAGGGAGAGAGCAACAGCATACGCAGCCGCAGGAGAAGCAATCGAATAGGATCACAAAAGTGGAAAACCTTGAGAGTTCGAGCAACATTCAATTAGCAGCTGACAAAAGCTGCGAAAGCAAGCGCTGCTCGCACCCGAACAGCACTAATCTAGTCGAACAGAAATCAACTTACGGTCGTCTTCGGGTGCTTGCTGCTCCGACGCCAGCTTTGAATGATCAGGAGAACCTAAATCGGAGTCGAACTCAGGACTTGTATGGCAGTTTGAATAACAAGGGCTTCATAAGCCAACGAGAGCAAATCTTTGGCATTTCGCCATCAAATCGTCGGTCTGCCACCTCTACCAATCTACGTCTATCGTCGTCTATAGGTTTGTCATCGTCTAACCAACGTGCAGCAGCCATTGGCAATACCACAGCGAAAAGTAATGTAACAATAGCAGGAACAGCTACGGGTTTGGGAACGGGAACGGGAATGGTTGCTGGCGATCATTCGGTAACACAATTTGCTTTAATCGATGATGAGAATGTCTCTGCACTACAACAAGTAACCAAAGGTGGCGGAGCTCTCACTCTCGCCTCCCAATGGAAGAGCCAATTCGACGACTCAGAGGATACAACAGACAACGAATGGAAACAGGAGCCACAGGTAAAAATATAATATAATAATAATAAAATTCCGTATGTATAGTATGTCGTATTGCGTGAGGCACTTCTCAATTCACGTAATCAATCTTAAACGCTTCGAATTCCCCTCAATGGCCAAGTTATATACATACATCGAACCCATTAAACACGCGAAGTCTTTTACACATCCCTCAAATATATTCCGGTCTACTCCAGACGCAGTATTAGGGTGATGTCAGAGTGGCCGCGATAAGCGATCCGATAATATTGAGCGACAATGTCCCCGAGAAAGCTCTTAGAGTGCAAGCGAAGCGAGAAGAGAGCTAATGGGGAAAAGTAAATACAAATTGCCTTTACAATTAAGTCGACGAAATCGGGATCGAATTCAATTGGCTTCCAGAGCAAACGCCATTCAGAAGCCATTATTGAAATACTCTCCTTCAGCATTAATAGTGCGGATTGAGTATGGCCTTAACAGAGTTTCCAATAGCGGATACGCTTCTTTACCAACAAGAACGTGCGGCATTTTTATACTAGTTCCAGGCAAATTAGTATCTGAAGGCATAAACTGTCGATATTTAAGTTGGTGATAAAGCTGTGATGCACTAAAACTGCCACCATGAGTTTGTTTGCCATATCCTCCAACTTTAATTGCTATAAATTTATAGTTCGAACTTCGAATCAGCCACTCCTTGAGGAACCACAGAAAAAATTAGAGCAGTCGCAATGCTTCTCTCTTTGCGGAAAAAGAAAAAAGAGAGAGAGAACACATAGAATCCGTTCATATGAAAATATGACCATACCGTATCAAAGTTTGACTGCCCGAGCCTGTATTGCCCAAACTGAACAAATACGAAGTTGAGTGGTCGCTTCGCTCATATACTCTGTAGGTTATGCAAACAGCAGTTCCGTTACTTTTGATGTTAACTAACAGACCCCAGATTTCTAATATGGTGAATGAATATGATAGATATAATGATGTGGATTGATGGGAGACGATTAGTATATGTTAATACTAGTTACTTTTGTAAAATAAAGTCGTGTAAAATAAAGTTTAAGTTATATAAGACGAAGGTATTGGCAGTTACTCGAATTACCATCAGCAATAACTGCCTAGAAAACGGCTTAGAATACAAAATTTTCAAAAACCCTTATATTGTCAGATTCGTGAATCTATATAGAACTCATAATTTGCAACTTGAATCGCCTTAATTTAGTCTAGTAGTTTTAAGATAGTTAACAGTGCCAAAATTACCTGATTTTCATACAGACTTAAGCGCGGCCGATTTTAGTTTTGTACACACATTTACTCACCTTACTCCTTATACCCATATATTACTCACACAATAATAATTACATATGTATATATTTGCGAACTGTGTTCCAAGAACTAGTTCTCATAATTTTAATTAGGATATCCCTGGCGCAGAAATATAATAATTAAATAATCGATGCTTAACCTGGTGTATACAATTAATGTCCTATTCAGACAACCGCGTTGGTCAGAGTATCTGCTAATCTTACACTTCCGACTAGAACACTATTTCCGTTTGTTATAACACACCACTATTACCTGTTGCAATAATATATAACATGACTATAGTAAGAACAGTTGAACATTCTAAACAAGTTCCTTTCATATGTAAAAATTACCAAAAAGTTTGTTGTATGCATCACATGTAAATTATTCCAAAACCTTTTGCCTCACAGTCACAACCAAATTTGGATCGCTTTGCTAAAGCGGACGTATCTTTGCCGTTAATACGCAGAAACTCAAACTTAGCCGTAACCTGTAACGGCATTCCAAAAGTAAACCCATCTGGCAATGAAAAGGCTAAGAGGTAAGTGCACAACCAACCTCATTTCAAAATCTATCCACTCTCCTGCAATTACATTCAAATTGCCCACAGTCCAATTAAATTCTTTGAATCATAGATTATTATTTTAAAGAAAAGAATGTTGCAGCTGTGTACCGTCTGCTTGTGCTCCAAAAATAGCTCAATCTATTGGAATTTTCCACGCCCCCATGAGCAGGTTGCCAAGCTTGACAATGTGAATTATTCTCGATTTATAACTCAGCGACATAGGTATATATAGATCACCCAATCTCACTTACTTAACTCCCATGTTTTCAACTTTGAATTTAACATTTTCTACACCCATATTGAAACTTTCGAGCAAAAGTTACATTTGAGCTTTTTCGAATTGTCACGCTTTTAGGAACGCAGATTTACTGTATTAATATACTCTATATGTATAATGTTCTGGAAACTGAAAACTGGTCGACTTGAGACTCTTCCTTATATTTCAGAAACAACGAAATTTAGATTAAAATCGATATTCTCTAACTTGGTTCTACAAAAACAACGAAATTTAGATTAAAATCGATATTCTCTAACTTGGTTCTACCTAATTTTTTTATATAGCTTATAATTATACTATTCAAATATCTAACAGTATCAAATACTTCCTGTAAACAAAGTCTGTTAATCAATGCAGATGAACCAAATTATAATGAGAAAGATTAAACTTGAAACAAATCTTACTGAATGTAAATAACAGACAATTGATAACTGCCACCGACTGCAACATTCTTACACCTGTTTAACCATTCCTCTACAGACAAATGTAACTCTATTAGTTGTATAATAATATCCCCAAAATGCCAAAATGTCTATATAGATACACACTTAATATAGCTGGAATTGAGAACTATGAGACTTTGCAAATGTCGATACCGCACTGTTGGTCAGAGCCTGCAATGGGTAATGTATTACGAAAAGATCTAGAGCCACCTGCTGTGCAACAAGCGGCCTTCGATGACACTGTAAGCTTCACTCCAACTTATTCATACTACTCTATATATTAGATATATATGTATACATATGTATACTTGTATGTTAGCTGTATGAATGGGTGTTTTATATAGATCAATATGTCTGTACAGCATTTGAAGCATGTGAGTCAAGTGTTGATTTGAATATAAGTGACCTCTACATATTCATTACACATATCTACGCGTATACATATTAAAAACAAATAACTATTACATTTATATTCTGCAAGTATACACAGTCAAGTCAACGTATGGGCTTAATTATACCCTGAGCCCATTGAAAATGGGAAAACAGGGTATAATGGTTTTCTTAAATGTATGTAACAGGCAGAAGGAGGCGTGGCAGACCCCATAAAGTATATATATTCTTGATCAGGGTGACGAGAAAAATTGATATAGCCATGTCCGTCTGTCCGTCCGTCCGTCTGTCCGTCTGTCCGTATGTTTGAACGGGTCGATTTCCGAAGATACAAAAGCTAGAGAGTTCATTCTTTTTGTGTTAGGTCCGTATATTGCCCGCGCAGTACGAGTTTGTTTCAGAAATTCGATAACTTGTATATTTTCAAAGTTATCGATAAACGAATTTATCGGGACCCAGTTATAAAATTCTAGCTAATTCATCTTTAGAGTTAGAGTCTCCAAGTCTTCTGCATATATATAGATACTAATTTAATACAATTTTTTGTCAGATTTTCGATTCCAGTCCCCATTTCGCATTTCAAATACTAGAGACATGCAGTTTGGTTTAGCATATAGATATGAATATCATAATCATAATCTGAAGATATCAATACAATCGTCCATCTAGAAACAGAATTATTAATCATCAAAGTTTTCTCATCGAAGCCCATGCGACGCAGCAGCAAAGCAGCGAGACAGCAAGACGGTTGCAATGCTTACACACATGCATACACACATACATGTCTACAAGCGTAGATCAGCGTCTATGTGTGCGCGTGGTTTTGCATGTACAGTTTCTTATGCGTGCAGAAACGAATCGAATAATTCTTGGAATATTATTCGTTCGAAGAAGGGCTCAAGAGATTTCGTAGTCGAGCAGTCTCGACTACAGCTTTCTTACTTGTTTTGATTATATCTTTTTGTAAGGCGAGCTCTAAACTATTTTTTATTTTTTACCAAATATTTACCATCGTTAGCTAGTAACTTTAATGATTTCTAAATTTTTTTTTTTTTTTTTTTGTTAAAGTATGTAACAGGCAGAAGGAGGCGTGGCAGACCCCATAAAGTATATGTATTCCTGATCAGGGAGACGAGAAAAGTTGATATAGCCATGTCCGTCTGTCTGTCTGTCCGTATGTTTGAACGCGTCGATTTCCGAAGATATAAGAGCTAGAGACTTTATTCTTTATGTGTTAGGTTCGTATATTGCACGCGCTTCCCAAATGTTGAAAGAGTAGAATAATATAACTTTACTATACTGACATTATATAATGAAAGTCAATGTGTCTTTTTTATGGTATATAACATACAAGTAATATTTGATTGATTATTCCACAGGTGTATCGTATGGATATAGCTAGAAATGTTTGTGTTCGTGAATCTCAGTCGGAAATTGCACCAAAGGTAAACTCGAACAACTTTCCCATGATTATTGCTTTAGATATGCAATCAAGGAACTCAAATGAGAGCCAATCACTGTGCAAGCACCGCAATAGCTTGCCCAACGTATGCCTCATAGATATGTTCGATGACAAGCCGAAATCGGATTCAAATGCGCCTATTGAACTACAGGAAGCGGCAGTGGCACTTGCCGCACCTGTCGCTGCAGTGCCTTGGTGTGTTAAGACAACATTTTGCCAGAGAAGCAACTTACCTACAGATCCGATATCATCCGACACGCAATGCTATCAACATGGAAATCGAGTCGCCAATTTCGTGGATGCTGCTACCCAGAGCAACGATGGCTGTGTTAGTGGACGACTTGAAATTCGTGTCATTCCGAAAGGTATGAATATTTCATATATTCGAATATCCTAATTTACGTAGTCAAACTACCAAAGAATCCAGTCCAGACTACAGTTAGTCAACAAAAGGTTTCTCTCGTAGTCAAAGTAAAATAGAACATCTCAGTCTACTGTAGGCAGTGTTGGCATCAAGGGTACTTAATAATCAAGCTCTCCTAACTATCTCATTTATTATACCCTGAACCCATTGAAAATTCGAATTCAGGGTATAATGGTTTTGTGAAAATATATGTAACAGGCAGAAGGAAAGTATATATATTCTTGATAAGCACAAAAAATAAGTTGATTGAGCCCGGCCGTCCGATTTCGGAAACTACAAAAGGTATAGAGTTGAAATTTCACATGTTAGTTACGCAGTACAAGTTTATTTATTTATTTATTTTTTTTTTTGATAACTCATCCCATTTCCAAATTATCGATAAGAAATCGAAAATTCGTTTACATTTTTAAGGTTTTTTGGGCATAACTTCTACACCGTTTTAGCTAGAGATTTCAAATTTATATATTTAGATAGATATTATGGATATGCACGGCCCTTCGCCCTCTTCGAAATTCGAAAAAAGCATTTCAAATACTAAAGACTGCAATTAGGCAAATAGATACATTTGGATGCTCTTAATATATTTCAAAAGTTTCATGAAGATCGTGCATCTAGAAATGGTGTCCAAAGTTCAGCCCAACCCACGGCAGCAACTGCGCGGTTAGCATACGCGCGTAAAGAAGAAGAGTATTACTTTTGCTTTTGGGTTCAGGGTGTCCGTAGTCGAGTCGTCTCGACAAGAGCCTTTTTGTTTAATTTGGCTTTGTTAAATATATATATACATATATATATATATATATATATATATATATATATATATATATAGGTGTGCTCGATTATTAATATATTATTATATTTTCTACATTATATATTTTGTATCCCGTACAGAAAACTCGCACTTGGAGGAATCTATCTACTACGATGCCTTAGCAGCAAGCACTACGAAAAGTTGCAAGAGTCTGAAGCAAGAGGCAACTGATGATCTGCACGATATGCATGATGATAAGATGGATGATAAGATTTCAGTTGACTGTGATGAAGTTGCAATGGTTCACGATTTGAGAGCTGACAGCAACAGAGCCAAATTGAATGACAATGGGTCAGCAGGGATCCTGATGGGTTCCTCTACAGCTACTGCTACTGTTACAGCTCCTCAGATTCAAACTGATCCACAATCCAAATCACAAATTGAAATTCCCATCTCACATATAACCGATAATAAAAGTGAAGGTTGTGAATTGGCTATGTTAAATACACCAAGCAAAATTCCTGTTTTGACTACCAATTTGCGACAAGCAAAATGTGCTTCATGGGCTGGTGTTCCAACAACAACAACAACGACGGCAACACCAGCGTCGGCATCGGCATCAGCAGCAGTAACAGCCCCTATGTCCCAGAGTCATCCACAAGATGATAATATACAAAAATCTAATACTATGGACCTTATTAATAGCACAACCCAAACTCAGCTTTATTCGAATGCTTTACAAAACTCTCCAAATATTATGGACTTGACACCTGGTAAGTCTATGTCCAATTGTCGTTCAGGCTTCGAAGCCATAAGCCTAACAAAGAGAAATTAACTAGAGACTATTGGAAATACTAGGGAACTTTCAAATTTTCCAGACAAAACGAGAGACAGGACAGGAAAAGGATATAGGGGCAGGAGACCATACTCAAGAGCAGAGCAGAACCTTACATCATATCAGTCACTCTTGATAAATGAGGATTCGAGATATAAAATAAAATAGAGAATGGGGTATATACTGAGTAACGGAAGAATAGTATTATATAAAGAGATAAAAAGAGATAAAAATCACGACACGATAAATACCGGTAGATTGGGACGGAAGACAATAGACAAGAAAGAAATAGGTGACTGGAGAATATGATTTGTGGACACAGAGAAAGAGACGTGGACGCGAGACAGTTTAGAAAGATGTAGCACAAATCTCTATATTATATAATATATATGAAGAATGCTTCATCTGAAATTAATTAAATAATAATTACATTCAATCTTAAGGTTTGCGTCGCCGTCGTGAGTCAACAGAAGGAAAGTACGTAACTGATCCCACGCAGTTGAATCTAAGATTTCAACGCCCACAAGCTCGGATGTCTAGTAGGTAAGGCTGTAGCTGTTCATAAATAGTCGTAGTGGCACTGTCATTAATTTCGACAATTGTAGATCACGTGAAGTTTCTGCTACACCAACAACAATATTGACCAATTTCGATGATCAGTCGCCGGATGTAGATATGATTAATACCGATGATGGTGTCAGGGAGTTATATAAAGACAATTCAAAATGTAAAACGACAGCCAACTTACGAATCGACAACACCAATATGGGAAGGAATCAAAATATAATGGAATCGTCATCGTCATCTCCCCCGATAGCACCCAGGAATGACATTTCACCGCCCCCGGGCGATCCAAAAATAGAAAATAGTGCACGCCTTCGTCGCTACCGGCATAATATAGAATGATTCAAAAAGCTTTTTCAGTAATGAAAGCAATAATAGTATCGATGCTTCAAACTAATACTTTTACATATAAGCCTTTATATGGTTTGTTATGATTGGGTCTTGCAACTTATACATATAGTTTGTGGTCTTCGAAAACTTGTGAATTCATTAAAATCTTGTTTGGGACAGATCTATATAGATATAAAATAAAAAATATATTTGTACGAATATATGTGGGCAGGCAATGGGGGGGTTGGCTGACATGGGTTCTTGAACTAGATCAGTAACGTTATCTGTCCGACTTCCCATCCGTTTGTCAGTCCCGACACAAATGAATGGTTAATCTGGGAATCGATTTAATTTCTAGTTATTATGGGACATATACGCTCGCGTATTTTGAGGGGGTCCAAGAGCGAAAGTTTTATTTTTAAGAGCTTTGTTACTGGATGCGTTTAGCTTTACAGTAAAGCGCCAAACTCCTAATCGTTTTTGGTAAGTTTAGGTGAGCTCAACAGTGACTTAGCCATCAAACTTTGAGCCCCCAACTGCAAGTTCTTTACCTCATGAACTATATATATATTTATTACTGATCAGGATTCGCAGACAAGACGGTATACCCATACCTTGTGCATCATAGCAGTTTTATGCAAGGTTCAGGGCATCTCCTAGTTGGACACTTTCGGCTAGAGCTTTCATAATTATTTTTGTTTTCGCTTGCTATAAGTTATTGGTAAGCCCCTTGGGTTATATTACATATGTCTTCTGCGCCACAAATGAAAGAAATATTAAAGAAATTTGTTTATAATATAAAACACTTGCCATTCCAATTAAAGGACTTAAAGTGCAGATCTAAGAAATAGATCTGGGACCTATGCTCTCGTTTTATCTCTAACCATACTACATGCTATGGTTAGTGGTTATATATATCATTTGATATTCTCAATTGAAGTGCATGCAGAATGCCATACATATTTAATAAAAAGATTTATTTGTTTTTAGTTTAGAACATAAAGCAATTTGTAGTATAAAGGGAGATTTTGTTCGGAATAAATAAAAAAAGAACAAAGGTTAGTTTGCTAATCTGTAAATAAATATCGGTATTGAATTATAGTAAATTAATAAAATGCAATGTTTGCCTATATTATTGTTAAGAATTATTTCCATTAATAAATACTCTTTAGATTCGAAATTACCGAGCGAATATTAACAAGTAACAATTTAAATAAACTAAAATTTCGATGCTCAAATCTTAATACAGTGGACGATATAGTTGTTTTCGATTTGAAACTCCTCTCAGTACACATACACACATGTATGTGTACATCAAGATTGTGACAAAAAAAAAAGTTTTTTAATTTGCTAATTAACCTATGTTGATTTCTTTGGAAATTTAGGCGTGCTTAATTGCGCTTCGAAGCTTAAATAGAATAATAGAGCGTTAATCGAAAGTGTTACACGATTGAGTCACTATTAAATAAGTTTCGATCCTCATATTGGGAATCTGATGACCAAAGATGGGGTGCGGCATTGCTAGCTTCTACCAAGATTTCTGGTGGTTGGTACAACCAGCTTATCTGTTCCTTTATGTTTGACTACTTATACTCTAGGTCCATTTTCGATTTGGTAATTAAACATACGTTTTATTTCGTTGTTAAGGCTTTTTTGACGTGGCAGCAGGATATTGCATATTGTCATATATATTGTCATTTATAAGCAATACTAATGGCGAAAATTCAATAAATCATTCCCCATTACCCATATTGAAAGTGATATGGCTGCTGACAGAAGGCCTCACAATTTGTGTCATTATCTACCAAGTTTTTGTATTTTAAGTAAACAAAAGTAAGGATTGATCGTTTTTATGGTTCTTACTATTCGAATTCGTTACAAAACCTCTTATTTTGGTTGCTTAGAAGCACTTGAAGGATCTCTGCTTCAGTGCCCTCCAAGTATTCAATTGAATAACAAAACACAATTTTGACCTAGTGACGTTACACGACCGCTGTTAGTTAACATCAAAAGTAACGGAACTGCTCAATATGTAACCTACAGAGTCTTAAGACTATGAGGAATTATTAGTACATGCTAAAACTAGTTAGTTTTGCGAAGTAAAATCGTTTATAGTAGAGCTGAAGTTATATAACACGAAAGTATTGACTATTAATCCAATTACCTTCAGCAATAACTGCATAGAAAACGGCTTAGAATACAAAAATATGAAAACCTCTCATATTGTCAGATTCGTGGATCTATATAGAACTTATAATTCACAACTTAACTCGCTTTAATTTGTCAAGATTTAAGCGCGCGCAAGTCTATCCCAGCAAGCATTTGGCAGACTGTTTTAACAGAAATCGTCTTGAGGAGTCTTTTTTGTGTCCCCTTGATGATTAAATAATGATTAATCTCATTAGCGATCGCCAATTGAACATGCAGGTGATTAAAATGTGATCATTGCAATGTTGCTATGTAATTATATTCTATTCTCTTGAATGATCCAAACGCGATTGCTATCTTATAAAATCTAACAGATCTAAGCTAAACGGTACTTTTTATTAAACACATATCGAAGTGTGCACATTTTGTCCTCCGTAAAAGTGCAAACGTGAAGTGCAAGCTGTGCTGTGTCTAAAGAATATAAAAATAAATTATTATAAATATAAAGGTAAATAAAGCTAATAATGTCAGTTAAACAATTGCGTCGCTTGGTACACCTGGAAGGGGACTAAAACTAAACCGAGCGAAGGAAGGTGCTACATTGTGACGGTTATAACAATTTTGGAATCTATATATATTGAGTATATCTTCAAAAAATGACTTTTCTTTACTATTTCCTTTTTTTTTTATTTTGTTGTATAAAATTAAGCCATATGTAAATAAAAAATAAAAATTCAGTGAATTTAAAAAGAAAATTATTTTTCCGTTGCACATTATTGAAATTATGACTCGAAAAAGAGTCATAAATGATTAAATTATGACTCGAAAAAGAGTCATATTTGATTAAATTAATTAAATTGTAAATGTAATTAAATTGTGTCTCGAAAGAGTCAGAACTGATTTAAAAAAAAAGAGTCATAAGCGACTCATTAGGAAGAGTCGCGCCTAGGTTACCATTTTGTCCCGACGGAGGAGTCTTTTATGATCAGAAAATGAGCGCATATATGACAATTTTAATCAGTCGCGCGATTCAAAAAAGAATCTTTTATGCTCTGTTAACATCAAAAATGTTTGCAGGGAAGACTCATTTATGCCACTAACCATACAACACATAGACTGGATTGAGTAACACCACTAACCATACAGCACATAGACTGGACAACTGGAACAAGTTAATGTGCAGAATTATTTTTTGACATTATAACCCCCTCAACTTCGTATTTGCTCGGGTTTTTACTTTTAGGGTCGGGAGAGAAAAATTGCTGATGGCAAAATCATTCCGCTTCGAGCGCTCGACGGTGATGGTCGATTTTCCAAAAATGCCTGACATGTGCCGCTCTTTCCCTTGCTCTCTTTCTCTTTCTGCCCCATGCTTTTTACTCTCTGCTCTCTTCTCACAAAAATATATGTATACTGGCACAAACAGCAAGCAGCTCACAAAAATTGAAATTTCTTCTCGACGCGATCCTATTGGTCCCCTTCTGAGCGAAGAGTATACCGAATTCTTAAACTGCTTTGCCATGCTCATGCAAAATGTTAGCGTTTTTATGATTATTTGTGGAAAGGGTATGAAAGTGTTGATGTGCATAACGAATATTATTTCCTTATGACCATACACACACACATTTACACTTCCTCGCTATATGTGTAAGCATTTATATGTTTGGTGCGATAGATATTCTTGCTGCCTGTAGCACTATTAGAACCCCCAGCAGTTGATGTTCGTTCGGTTGGGTAGCGATGTGAGCTTGCATATCATATCAGTTATCAGTTATCATTTGTTCTTTAATATTTAAAATTTACTTTGTCCGCGAGCCAATTCCAGCGAGCAAATCTTCGCAACTTGACAGGCAATTGGTCAAAATGATGGCCAAGGGTCACCATGCCTTGAGAATGGTGGAGGAATCTGAGTTCCAAAAATTTATTAGTGAAGTCTCACACTCTCCAGGCTATACCCTACCAACAAGGAAGACGTTGACGAATGTTTTGCTCCCCAAAATACGGGATGAGAATGCAGGTGATATTGCAGATCAGCTCAGATGGCTGTACATCAGTTGCCAACGAGAGCTATCTCGCAATGACAGTGCACTTCATTGAGAAAGAGCAAACGATGTTAAAATCTTACACCATAGCTTGTCAGGAATTTTCCGTGTCCCATACCTCTCAAAATCTTTGTGAATTTATACACAACACCGTTGCGAAATGGGGCATCAAGAACAAAATAGTGGCAATAGCATCTGATAACGCCTCTAATATTGTTGGTGCCATTCGAATGGGGAATTGGAGGCAAGATATTGCGAAAAATGAGTAGCGTACGCACAAAAGCTAAAGCGATTGCTGAACATTTCTTAGAACAAATTAAATTTTGGACTTTCTGACTGCATTTCCTTGTTTAAATTGTTGAAATACAGCAGCACAAATTTCAGAAACTCCAAATACAATTCTGTTGTCGAATCTAAGCATATTTGGAGAATCGGCTCTGCAGATTTTAACTGGTCATTCAATGCAGCTCCTTGAAAATAAAGTTTCAACACAGGAAGTTGTTCTAACAGCCTTTCAACTACTTGAAGCAGAGATAGCCACCTTGTTTGTCCGATATGTAAAAGTTTGTGTGGTTTCACATTAACGAAAGACTGAAACTCCTTATAGTCTCCGATACGTTTTGGGCTTTTTGATATAAAGTTATAGACATCTCTTGCAAATCCTTCCACTTTTTTTTTGGCAATTTTTTGCAAGCATAAGATGCGCAATTTCAACACAAATAGTAAAGCGATTGTAAGCGATGTCAATCTTTTTTGCAATTTAGCGCTGCTAAATTCTCTGCGCCTAATTCTCTTGATCCTATACCAGTAATTTATTAATCTTCTGTTTCCCCTGTCGTTGCTGCTATTGAAACTCACTGTTCAAAAATTGGACTCCTCACCAATTATTGCTCAAACTAAGAGTGACAATAAGTCGGCCACTCCTTGCATTACCTTATCTGTCGTCTCTCCTCGAAAGCAAGTTTTCTTATTTAGGCTTTCAGCGGATACGACATGTGAGGCAGTATCTGCTTTTATTTCAAGCAAGATCTCGGCCAATGTCTTTATATCGAAGTTTAGTTTTGCGACTCCGCGAGAAATTGCTTCATTCAAGGTCAATGTGCCGCTTGAGTATTTCACAACAATATGTGATCCCAA
Organism: Drosophila antonietae; assembly: GCA_030914385.1. Taxonomy (NCBI): domain Eukaryota; kingdom Metazoa; phylum Arthropoda; class Insecta; order Diptera; family Drosophilidae; genus Drosophila; species Drosophila antonietae. The sequence continues at coordinate 116,292 of JAUESO010000045.1, read as the reverse complement.
ATTCTGGCCACCTCATGTAGTTGTCCATGAATTTAAACCTAAAAATCGAATCAAATCTCATCCTATTTCTGTGAATTTACCTTCGGTGCAATCAACATCAAGTATTACACCAAAAAACTAAATATGTTTCATTCTTCTTCACAGCTTTCACTCATTTACCAAAATGTACGTGGCTTGAAATCTAAACTTAAAAGTCTATACTTGCATAGTTTTAGTGTTCAATATGACATTATTGCCTTCACTGAAACATGGTTAAATCATAACATTCTTAATAGTGAGATTCTTGCAAGTAATTTCACTATTTATAGACTTGATCGTTCGATGCGTAAAGGTGGTGGGGTGTTAATTGCTGTTAGATCCAGTATCCACTCCGAATTATTTACCTTTTCCTATCTTCATGATGTGGAGATTATAGGGGTTAAATTAATGCTCCCATCGTGCTCTTTGTTTATTACATGTTCTTATATCCCTCCCTCTTCTGAAATGCAGGTTTATGCTCAACATATAACCTGTATTAAAGAAATTTATGAACATGTAACTGATAGAGACCTTCTTCTTGTGTAGGGTGATTTCTATATTCCTAACACTTCTTGGTCCTCAACTTGTAATGCAAATTACTTTATTCCGACAATTGATCACTATCTTTTTGATGAATTGTTTAATCTTTCTATGTTTCAGATGAATTCCATTTCTAACCATCTGAATCGCACGCTTGATCTTGTGTTCATTAATCATGACTCCATCATTAATGTCGTGAGATCAACTCCTTTCTGCTTACCAGAGGATTTGCATCACCCCACTTTAGAGGTTTTATTATCTATTGATAATCCTCCAACTTATTCATCTGTACCTTCTAATTTAAGCCGCTGTTATCGTAAATGCAATTTTGTTTTGCTTAATGAATTAATTAATTCAACTGACTGGACTCTTCTTTATGAGTCGGTTGATATTAATTTGGCAGCATCGATTTTTTATACTACCCTAAACTCTATTCTGGATGTGTGCGTCCCTCTCTGTCGCATATTGCCCAGTTCAAATAAACCGCCATGGTTTACTAAGACTCTTTCGAATTTAAGAAACATTAAAACTAATTGTTTTAAAAATTTTAAAAGGTCTGGTTCAAGTGTTGACTGGTCTAAATATTCCATTGCCAAGTCAAACTTCAGTCTTTTAAATTCTCGGTTTTATGAGAATTACCTTGTACGTTGCAAACGACAGTTTGCTCGTGATCCTAAACAATTTTACACATTTGTAAACTTGAAGCGTAAGTCTTCTCGTTTGCCGTCCTCATTTGTCCTTGGTGCTAAAAAAACTTGTACTGATCAGGATTCCTCCGATCTTTTTGCAGATTTTTTTCAATCTACTTACTCTTCTGTTGATCTATATAGTGATTCGTATCCATATTCACTTCCTGATTATGGTTCTATTTATGCTCCTAATATTACAGCAGACTCTCTAGCTACAGCCATTAAGACGCTGAAGTCATCTTTCTCCCGTGGTGCTGACAATATCCCAAGTTGTATCATTAAACAGTGCAGTGTTTCTCTTCAATCACCATTGCTAAAACTGTTTAATTTATCTTTGGAAACTTCTGTGTTCCCTTCAATATGGAAAGAGTCTTTCATCATTCCTCTATATAAAAAACGTGGAAGATCTGATATTTCCAATTACAGAGGAATTGCGAAATTATCTGCTATTCCGAAGCTATTTGAAAAAATTATAACATCAACCTTGCAACATTTCTGCAAATCGATTATTCAACCATCCCAACATGTTTTTATTCAGAATCGATCAACATCCTCGAATTTACTCGAATTCACTTCACTTGTCAATGATAGTTTTTCTAAAAAAATGCAAATTGATGTTATTTATACTGATTTCAGTAAAGCATTTGACAGAGTTAATCATCAGATACTAATTCTGAAGCTTGAACGTTTAGGATTTTCTCCTAAACTTGTGTCCTGGATTTCATCCTATTTGAACGGTAGAACCCAAAGAGTCTTGTTGAGAACGGCTACTTCTAAATTTATCTTTGTTTCGTCTGGTGTTCCTCAAGGTAGCCATTTAGGACCATTACTCTTTTCGCTTTTTATAAATGACCTTCCTAGTTGCATCTCTTATTCTACCATATTTATGTATGCGGATGATGTAAAACTTTGCCTTCCATACTCCAGTGCAAATGGACATCTACAACTTCAAGATGACCTTAATGCATTTCAATCTTGGTGTGTGGTGAACCAGTTTCACCTAAATTGCTCTAAGTGTATGACTATGACTTTCAGTTGTTCTATTCCTCATATTGTTGACTATAAAATTAGTAACATTTCCTTACAACGCATCTTTACAGTCAAAGATCTTGGTGTTCTCTTTGACAGTAAACTTAATATCAATCTTCATATTTCTACCATCATAAATGAAGCCAAAAGCTTGCTTGGCTTTATTAAACGTTGGTCTAAGTAATTTAAAGATCCTTTTATTACCAAACAATTATTTATTTCGCTTGTACGTCCTATCTTAGAGTATTGCTCAGTTGTTTGGTCTCCGCAACATAAACTGTATCAAGATCGTATTGAATCAGTCCAAAAACAGTTTCTTCTTTTTGCCCTAAGGGATCTTAACTGGGACAGTAATTTACGATTACCGTCTTACCATAGTAGGCTTCAGCTCATTGATCTTCCATCGTTAATGAATCGCAGAACAATTTTAGGAATTGATTTTTTGCACAAAGTAATTAACGGTAATATTGATTCGTCCTTTTTGTTGATGCGTCTTAATTTCTCGGTTCCGTCCCGAACAACTAGACATTATCGTCCGCTTCATTTACCTATATGCACTACGGATTATTCTTTGCATAGTGCGTTTCATGTTCTGTGTGTTAATTTTAATAAATATTATCACGTATTTTCCTTAGAGCTCTCTCTTCCCAAAATTAAATCGTTGCTTTTAGCACACCTTAGGGAAATCACTCGCAATGCACAGGCATAATCTACTATATTATGTTGCTATTGTTGCTTGCAGTGATTTCTCAATCCTATTAAAAATTCTATATTAAAGCTCTTCTTTTAATTTATCTTTCAATATTGTTAATATATTCCTTGTTTCTTTACCTATTTTTATTTTATTTATTTTTATTTTAATTTTAATTCTTATTAATTTTTTTTTATTTTTATTTACTTTTTTTATTTTTAATTTTAAGAATTATGAAATTGTAATTATATTAATTATATTTAGTGTCTTATAATCTGTATTTAATATTTTCATTTAACACTTTCTTTGCATAGTTTCAATAGTTATCACTGACCATATTTGGCTGTGAATTGGGGCATAGCTGGCCGGACTGGCAAATAAAACACCCCCATCGGGTTGGTGATTCTATTGTAATAATTGTATTTTTTGTAGGCTTTTTTGACTCTCGTTATGTCAATATTTTTTAAATAAATAAATAAATAAATAAAAAACGGCATTCGTAAACATATTGAAAACGGAATTTAGTGCTGCTAACCCAATATGAACCATATCTTTTTTATTTAATTCATAATATATTGATTTTACCCAAAAATTTTAGTTCTTAGGGTATTTTGCAATATTTTTAAAAAGTACGTAATTTTAGTCTCTTCACACGTAGGTACGTAGATCTCTTTCAAAATACGGAGATCTACGTGAAAAGACGGAGGGTTGGCATCCCTGATACACACTAACCATAGTGCTACACAATAACCATTTATTTAGTGGTGGTATCGATAGCAAACGACTTTTTATAATCGTTCCTCGGAAGTATTGTCGCCAAAATAATGTACTTGTATTTAGTAAACAACTCTCCGAAGTTGGCGATTGTCAACCGAAATAGAAAGTTCATGGTCCAAAGAAATTAAAAATGTAAAAATATATCTACGATAGTTAATACACCGTCTTCTACGATAAAATTATATGGTACCTCAAACAAATAGTGGCGATAAATAATCTTTTCTCATGTGTTACACAACACTGGAAAGCACCAACACATGCAAAGAAATAAAACAAAATTATTTTTCGAAGACGTCAATCCGCAAAAGATAATGGCTGAAAAATTTACTTCGGAGTTGTTGGGCGTTGTTATAGCCCAAATAGCACAAACTATTGGATATAGCAGAACACAGAGTGCGCCGTTAGAATTACTAGAAGATATTTTACAGCGTTTTATCCAAGGACTAGCACGCGATCTGCATAGCCAAGTGGAGCACGGTAATTAGCTTGATTATAAACAGACAGAAATATGTATGTACATTTGCATATGTAAATATCTATTCCAATATAGCAAATCGAATTGAGCCAAATTTGAAGGATGCTCTGCTGAGCTTAAAAAATGTTAACATAAACATCCTCGAACTACTGGATTACATTGGAAATGTTGAGCCTATACCATTTGTTCGGGATGTACCAGCATATCCAGTGAAAAGATATTCAAATATGAATTTCTTAAAACCTGGCAGTGCAGAGACTCTAACGAGACCCGTTCACATATTTGAATACCTACCACCTATGTTGCCCACGGAACCAACTTCAGCAGTGTCCTGTTCCCACTCATCCTCCTCAATCAGATGGCCAGAGAAATCGGAGCAGGAGCATCTTCAACTATGTAAACTGGAATCAAGTCGACAGGGAACAACAGCTAATCTAATACAAAATGTGAACCATGTGAACAATGACTTTGTTTCTGCTGCAGCTGCCGCCGGTGGTATATCAAACTTATCATCAACTGATATCTTAGACCATGATGGTCATGTAGTACGAGAAATCAGTAGCGTTGTCATGACAACTGGAGGCTTCATTTCGCCGGCAATTGAGGGCAAATTACCAGAAGCATATGTACCAGATATTATCGGTAAGCAAACAATTTTTTGTAATTATCGCGGAAAAAAAAGAATGTATATAGAGGAAGAAGTATTGTAATAATAATTTTCTAAGGTATGCTTAAATATTAATATAGCGAGAAATTTTGTATCCTGTGAAGGAGGATTCCATAATAATATTTTAGAATTTTCGATACCTTTCTGAGATCATTGATAATTGCATTGACAATCACTTTTGTTTTTAGAAAAATTCAAAGGACTGGATGCCCCTTCTGTACTGCATGTGCCAAAGTCATTGGAAGTACACAGAGATGTATCAAATGATGCCGTTAATATTCCAATAATACAACAAATTAATTCTCAAGAGTCTATTCCAAATAATACAATGATAGAGCAAAAGACCTTCTTATGCGATAATCCGACCATATCCAAAGAAATTCATAAATGCAATGAGGTAGAAAATTCTACTGCTGTGACAGGAGCTGCAACAGTTTCAACGGCACAGAAGTTCCAAATGAATATAAAAAGCAAGAAAATCAAAAAGAAAAATATAATTGCTGGCCAGACGACAAATGATTTAAGTGCTATCAAAGCTGTGGATAAGGCTCGACGAAAAGCCTTAAAAATGTATCAAAAGTTGTCTAAGAATCAAATTGAAGGATATGGCAGCAACAGCAGTGTGGTGGAATTGAAGAAAATGAAAATCTTAAATCGTGGCATATTATCCGATTTGTCAGATGGTTCAACAGAGCGAACGCAAATTGAGAAACTGAAAAAAAAACAAACAAAGCAAAGGCAGAAGCAACTTAAAAACCAAAAGCAACAACAACAGCAACAACATCTATATCAATCAGCTTCCAAATTCATAGGTGAAATCAATACAATGCAGCCAAATCCATTTACTAGCACAAATTCTGAACCACTTGTGCAATCTATGAATGAAGTTGCATATGTTACTCCTGTTGCCAAGCAATTGGAAAACAAAGATACTTTTAATATGGCTGCGCCCAACATGGCAATTGAATTGATTGATGAAATAAAACTTGATAACGAGCCTGATCGAAATAAATTGAATTTTTTTAAGAAAATCTCTAAGCAAAAAGCTAACAAATTGAATATTGCTTCGAATCTATATGAAAATGCAAACAATGTACCATCGCCATTAATCAATTTGCCATCTGGTACAACTATAACACCTGCACCGCCAACACCAAATGCTAATGAGAATATATCTAATACCAATTTAAATATGCCATTGGATAATATGGGAACATGTGAATATTTGAACGTCTATCCACAATTGCCTATAGCAACTAATGATTTGAGTAAACCAAAAAAACGTGGCCGCAAACCAGGAGGCAAAAATCAATGTAAACTTCCAGCAACTAGTATCTCACCTCTTCCTCCGACTATACAGATGCAAAAGAAAACAAAAGCCGCATATCAAGATGGAACTACAGTGAAACCAACTTTAACCACTGATTTACCTTTACCATTTTCCATGCCGTTGACGGAGCCCTTGAATCTAAGTCATGCTGATCAGTTGAAAAATAATATCAATCTTCAGTTTTCGAGCAATCCGGGGGAAAATAAGTTTCAAAAAGCTAAAGAAAAAAAGGAGAGAAAAAAATCGAAAGCAAAATGTAATCAGGACAGCAACATTGTTGATGATGCGTCAGAATTAAATAACAAGATTTCTTTAATGGATTCAGAAATGAAACTGTCGAAAGCTTCAACTCTTGTTATGGGTGCTGACTCTGATCAAAAATTAGGAAATCTTAGCTTTGTCACCAGCACTTTAGCAAGAAGAACAACAAATTTATCAAGCTCGAACAATGAAGGAATGCCAATGCTGCCGTTATTGCACTTTCCGCCACGACCTGGACTAATACCAACCGGCCCAGGACTCTTTCCACCCAATTTGAATGGCTTTAACAAGTCAGTGGCCTGCGGCACGGGCACCAATCTAATTATGCCACATTCGTTCATGAATTTCTCAGCTACAGCTACTGGTAAGTATGAAACATACTTAGAGTTTATCTCAAAACATTTACTAGCTCCAAATTCACAGATAATAAAGCAACCGTTCTGAGTGGATTAATGCCACTGTCAGATATTCATATGGAGCGTAGCTATTGCAATGTTGCTCCACTGGTGCCAGACTCGATGAAATTGACAGCTACACCAGTTGATGGCATTAAACTGAAGTCACCCCATCGCTTGCTAAACAACGAATGCACTGATGCAGAAGTGGCTCATAAATCAAATTCAATGTCAATGATCGTTCAAGTTGGCAAGGATGAGAGCAGTAGAGCTACAAAACCACAAATAAAATTATTACCAGCTGCAACCGGCAACATCGGTGATCCCATTGAGGTATCTGATTCGGACTCCAACGATACCGAATCCAAGACAAATAACAGCTTAATACAGTCATCGAATCTTATGAATCCAATTACTGAAAGCAGTCAACTGTATTCGGTAAATGCTAATTCCCTTCCTCAGCCACAATTCAGTACCCAACCTCATACAGGGGCTTTAAAAGTGCCTCAAGCTGATAGCACCTTAGTTGTGCCACCAGCGTCAACAACAACAACGACAGCAACAACAACAGCAACGGTAGCAGGGACGTCAACACCATTTAATATAAATTTCATGGGTAGAGATAAATTCAGCCTTGCTGGTGGCGCCGATCTAATACCTCTGTCACGGATAGACAGTGGCTTGGCATATTCGTCCTTAACAGTTCCATCGAGAAGTCTAGCAGTCGGTGCCACTTCTGGTGCCCCAATATCCACATCTGCTGATTTAACAGCACCTACAACTACAGCAGCAGGACCAGTCGATGAATATTTCGTTGGCTCTCTTGCCTATGACGATGTCACGATTACTCCAACAAATAGTTTAATGATCAGTGAACTGAAAATTCGAAAATTGCATAAAAAATTTAAGAAGCCTAAGGAAGGTAAAATCAAAAAGAAGAAAGATAAAAAGGACAAAGTCCGCAATAAAAATAGATCAGACGAAACGGTTACATTGGCTCGTGAAAAATCAAAAAGCGAAAATAAAAAGTTAAAGAAGGATAAGAAGCGAAAGAAGCAAGTAAGCCTTTCAAATTGATTCTTATCCGATTATTTTATATAAATATATATATGCTACATACATTATCCCAAATCACCTCCAATTTTTAATGGGTTCAGATTATAATTATCGCAATATCAGTGTTTTACAAATACGTATATATATGTATATATATAAATGGGAATTCAGAGTATAATGGTTTTGCGAAAATGTACGTAACAGCTGCCTGTTGTCGATGGAGATGTCGCAGACCACATAAAGTATATATATTCTTGATCTGAGCAGACAACTCCGTCCGTCCGTCTATCTGTCCGTATGAACGTATGAAATTATGGAAGAAAGACTCTAAATTCGTATAACTGAAACTATTTTTCATTAAATTAAACCTAAACAAGTAAGAAAGCTCTAGTCGAGACTGCTCGACTACGAAATCGCCTGATCAGCACAAAAAAATAAGTTGATTAAGCCCAGTCCATCCGTCCGTCCGTATGAACGTTGAGATTTCGGAAACTACAAAAGCTAGAAAGCTGAAATTTCACATTAAAACTCGTATGTACGAGTACGAGTACGAGTTTTTTTTCTTTTTATACCCTGAGCCCATTGAAAATGGGAAGTCAGGGTATTATGGTTTTGTTAAAAGTATGTAACAGGCAGAAGGAGGCGTGGCAGACCCCATAAAGTATATATATTCTTGAACAGGTTGATGAGAAAAGTTGATATAGCCATGTCCGTCTGTCCGTATGTTTGAACGCGTCGATTTCCGAAGATACAGAAGCTAGAGAGTTTATTCTTTTTGTGTTAGGTCCGTATATTGCACGCGCAGTACGAGTTTGTTTAAGAAATTCGATAACTTGTATATTTCCAGAGTTATCGATAAACGAATATATCGAGAATCAGTTATAAAATTATATTTAATTTAGAGAGTCCAAGTCTTCTGCATATATATTTAATACAATTTAATAATGGCTTGCATGATAAAGATTTTATAACTATCTATAAATATATTTCCAGTTGCATACTGATGGATTGCAAATAATAAAAGAGAACCAAGAAGGAGGAGGAGTTGGCGATAGTCAGCATCAATCAAAAAATGAATCTATATGTGCGATGGGTCTTGCAATAGTTGGAGGAGACATCGACGCTTTAGAGCCATCGACAGTTGGTCACCCAATGCCGATGACACCCCATTTGACAGCGTCAACCAAAGTAGATCTCTCACCTAACCACATACCAAAGCTAACACTGAAGCTTAGTGGAAGATCAACCCCCACACAAGCCACAATCGACGGCATAGATTATGAACATGCTGCCTTAGTAACTGAGACGACGGCACACACATCTCAGACGCCAAGCACATTAAGTAAAAGGGAACATTCACCAGAATTGGCTAGATTCTCACCACTTGTAACACGAGCTCCAAAGCCGAAGCAATGTAGGCAATCGAATCTTAAATTAAAATATTTATGTGATGCTTAATTCAATCAGTGATCTTGTTTTAGGCGAAACTCAAAACGTGAACTTAGCTATGGCTACATCTGTTTCAACGGTTACCACCAAAACACAGGCTATTCTACATATGATGCCGATGCCAATGCTAAGTACCCAGCCGCCAGCTCCGTCTATTCAATCTGCCACATCAACAATATCAGCTAGTTCGGTTTTATTACCACAACAATTAATGAAACCATCATTGTCACCTTCAAAGCAGGGCTCTAGACTTAGTGTACAATTGAATGCAACGAAAATATCTGAAATCCCTCCCACATCAACAGCGACACAAGTTGCAGAAGTAAGTCGTCCCTCGTCTTATGTTGATGCTGATGGGTATCGCATCTGGATTTGTCCGGCATGTGGAAAAGTTGATGATGGCTCCGCAATGATCGGTTGCGATGGATGCGATGCATGGTATCATTGGTAAGTTAGTGTACTTATGAAAATGTATTTTTTCAGAAAGCAATTATCATTTTTTAACATTATAGGATATGTGTGGGCATACTTGTTGCTCCAAGAGATAATGAAGATTGGTTTTGTCGCGTTTGCGTATCTAAAAAAAAAGTGAGTGGATCCGAAAAAAAAAAGAAGCGTAACAAAAAAAATAAGTTTTGAAATAGTATTAAGCGATGAATTACTGATTTGATTTGAAGTAAACTTAATATATTTCACCTATATGTATGTATTCCACTTGTAATTTCTAACTTCGGTTTGTTATTTATTAATAAAAAAAAATAAAATATAAAAAAAAGTAAGAAAGCTCTAGTCCATACTGCTCGTCTACGAGATCCCCGGAACCTTTCTTCGAACGAATAATATTCCAAGAATGCATCGATTCGATTCTGCACGAGTAACAAACTATACATATAAAACACGCCCACACACACACGCTGATCTAGTTGTACGCCTGGATGTGTGTAAGTATTGCAGGCGTCTTGTTGTCTTGCTGTCTCGCTGCGAGAATCTTTTTGATTAATAATTCTGTTTCTAGACAGACAATCGTAATCACACTTTCAGATTATGATCACGGCATTCATACCTACATGCCTAACTAAACTGTGTCTCTAGTATTTGAAATAAATTTTTTACACATTTGGGGGTGTGGGGTGAATTGGGGACCGGAATCCACAAAAACTGAAATTGTATTAAATTACTATCTATGAAATATAGAATTAGAATTAGAATATACTAATTGCATCCCATTGTATCTATTTGCCAAATTTCAAGTCTCTAGTATTTGAATTGCGTTATTTGCAAATTGTGGGCAAGGGGGCGTAGCATCAAAAATCTGAAAATTACAAAATCTGCGTGTCCATAATATCTATCTACATATATACATTTGAAGTCTCTAGCTAAAAGTTATGCCCAAAAAACGTAAGAAATGGCAACGAATTTTTTATATATAATTTGGAAATGGGATGAGTTATCGAAAAAACAAAACAAACCCATACTGCGTAGCTAACATACGAGTATTCATGTAAAATTTCAGCTCTCTGTAGTTTTTGAAATCTCGACGTTCATACGGACGGACAGACGGACTGGGTTATATCGACTTTTCTCTTCACCCTGATCAAGAATATATATACATTATGGGTCTGCCACGCCTCCTTCCCCCTGTGACAGACTTTTAACACAACCATTATACCCTGATTTCCCATTTTCAATGGGTTCAGGGTATATAAAGTAAGAAAGCTCTAAGCGAGACGGCTCGATTACGAGATACCATGAACCCTGCAAAAAAACCAATACTCTTCTTCTTTACGAACGTATGAGAGCGCGCTGTGCTGACCGCGCAGTTTCTGTCGTGGCTTGGGGGCTACACTTTTAACGTTTTCAACTCCATTTCTAGATGGACGATCTTTATGAAACTTTCGAAATATAGCATCTAAATGTGCCTATTTTCCAAATTACAAGTCTCCAGTATATGAAATGCGTTTTTTTTTTTTTTCAAATTGTCGGCGAGGGGGCTTGACATATAAAATCTGAAAAGTACACAATCTGCGTATCTATAATACATATCTAAATATATATATAAAGTTGAAGTCTCTATCTCAAACAGTGTAGATGTTATGCTCAAAATATGTATAAAAAAAAAAGGAAGAAAGTAAATTAATTTTCGATTTTCATCGATTTTTTGGAAGTGGGATGGGCTGGTAAAAACAAAATAAACTCGACTGCGTAACTAACATACAAGCATTCAATTTCAGCTTTCTAGCTTTTGTAGTTTCCGAAATCTCGACGTTCATACAGACGGGCAGACGGACAGGGCTTAATCAACTTATTTTTTTGTGCTGATCAAGAATAGATGTATATACTTTGTGGAGTCTGCGACGTCTCCTTCTCCCTGTTACATACACTTTCAAAAAATCAATATACTCTGAATTCCCATTTTCAATGGGTTTAGGGTATAAAAAGAAGACAAATAAAACTGTAAGTTTTACATCGGGTTGACGTCGGATCAAATGCTTGAGCACGCAACGTCGTTAGTCCTCGACGAAAATTCATCATGAGGTAGTCTATACTGTCTCAAGTAAGGTGTTGAATTTTCGGAAAACGGGTTAAAAGTATTCGCAATTATTCCGTTTATCGCAGGAAATATCATAGTCAATTTAAAGACTTTAGTTCTATAACATGCTTCTTATATAGGAGTATATACATATATCATATATGTATATATTATTATTAGGTACAATAGTTTTTCAGTCCAGTGACATATTTATGTTTATATTTGTCAATCGAAGCCAACGTTATATCATTTTCGTTTAAAAATATGCTAAAAACTGTTGACTTGAATATAATAATATAGTGAATTTTGAAAATTACATTCAAGATTTTATTTGTATGACGTGGCTACCTTTAAATTTCGAATTGTGTCACAAATTGTAGAAACATTTTGTTTTCTTTTAAAATGATACAAATTTAATTTGAAGTCGAATGTGTATTGGGGTCAGATGGAAATATATTGCTACCAATCCTTTGAATAGAAACAAATAATTTAAAGGCAAAATGACAGCATATTGTTTTACATTTTAATTTAATTATATGTTCCAGCTCATTAGTTTTGCTATAAATGACAATAAGAATGTTAGACAGGTACCAAGCGCGAATAGCTTGGTTTTTAGTTTTAATAAATATACATAAGTTGAAAATTATTTAAAATTCATATAACTACAGAAACCAATTTACAAAACAATTTTCTTTTCTTTTTTTTTTTCAAATAACAATATAAATATAGTGTGTGATATAATAACTATGAAAACATATATATGCTTACATATGTGAGTGCAAAGTTCTAGCTTTATTCACTTAAAACTATCTAAGAATGATGGACATGGCGTATATATAGAGTATTGTCTATATCTTATTTTGCTCAATGTATACAAAATGCTCTTTGAATACGCCACATTCATCATACATGTTTATGTATAGCATTCATTTTGTGCTAGTGGACTAATGTGAATGTTTCAAAAATGTTAGTTTGCTGGGCCGCTGAAACTACAATTTGGCGAGATTCTTTTGTGATCCTTAATATCTGTATGCGGGACTTCATTCTTAGCCGGAGTGCTCGTTGTTGAGGATGATTGTGTAATAGTTCCGATTGCTTCAGCATCTGCTACACAGTTTCTGTCATTTCCATTGTCAGTTTTAGTTGAAATTGTTGTTACAGTTACTGTTGATGTATTAAGAGAGGAATGAACATCTGCCAATGCGCTGCTATTGCTACTAAGGGCCATTCGCTGCATTTGCCTTATGACCGTTGCAGCATAATATGCTTGCTGTATAATAAGTATAAGACGCAAATGTAATATATTTATATATAGCGGCAATAGCTGGGTTTACCTTCCATCGACTCTTGGCAAAATTTTTCTTCAGCTGTTCAGATACAGTGCCATGAATGTTCTTGCTGCTAGCCTCATTACCCGATATCCTAGAAATCAAAATTAATCCAAATATTAATGGAATAGGTAATCAAAATTACACTTGTTACACTTACCATGGATGTTTCAATGCTTGTTTGCAAGTATATCGCTTTTCTACAGGGACGCACATTAAGTTTTTAATAAAGTGCTTCGCTGAGTCGCTTATTTCGTCCCAATATGGCGAATCGAATTCAAATTCACCTTGAAAATGATAAATTAAAGTTAAATTGTTTCCACAACTAACTTTTGTGTAAATAAAACTATATGAAAACTGATCAAATTATCTATTTCCCTAAAATGTTTATCAATGGACTAGTCTAAAACTGAAACGCTTTTAATTCCGAGTTTATATGTGTACAGAAAATCCCAATACAATTCATAAATCATGCATACCTTTTAGAATTTGTGCAAATAAATTGGCATCATTTTCATCGTAAAAAGGAGGATATCCGCAAAGTAGTATATAGGATATAACGCCAATGCTCCATACATCAACGGCTTTGCCATACGGTTTTTGGGCCAGCACCTCTGGTGCCACATAACCAGGAGTTCCGCAAGCAGTTGCCATAATTCCTGAATCCTCCATTTTTGATAAGCCGAAATCGCTTATCATTATTTTACTATCATCGTCTGGGCTATAGTAAAGTAAGTTTTCGGGCTGTATTGCAACAAAAAAAATATACAAATTCTAAAAATAATAATAGGCACAAATAGTTTAGGATGTTTTACCTTAAGATCCCTATGTACTACACCCTGCTCATGCATATAGTCTACAGCCTCTAAGATTTGTCTAATTAAGTGTGATGCATCTTTCTCCGTATATGAACCCTTCTCCACTATACGATCGAACAATTCTCCACCTGTTACCCTACAGAAATAGGTATTTTTATATATGAATACATAGACAATGTTTGAAGTGCAATGCATACAATTCCATGACCAGATACACCTTGGACTTGTCTTCATATGTCTCAAGTAGTTGCACTATGTTCGGGTGGGTTAGTCTGAAAATAGGACAAAACCATAAATCACGAAATACTTTTCAATAATAACAAATTATTTAAATTGAAACATTCATTCAAACATTATAAGGGTTTTCAGGGGTTACTTAAACTTGGCCCTAGTTCTGCTTAAAGAATGGGGAATTCCGGACGAAATCTAACCAATTTAAGATGTAGTTAAATCTCTTATTTGACACCAAAGAAGGGGTATTTATTGTTTGTCGTTTTATTTTAGTTTTTTGGTTTGGGATCAAAACTCACCGCGTTCCATTCGGACTGTTGCCATCAAAATGGTTTGCACTAAACCTACATAGAAAGAAAGCCGATTAAACGAAGAAGAAAACTGTACAAATCAAAACAAAGGGAACATAAAACGAAAGAAAGTCACAAATTCAATTCAAATTATAAAGATCATCGATAGTCCAGGCAGTTCAAGATATATAGATTACTGAGCAATTATCTATCTATCGATGCAATCGTAGCTCAAAATAAAAAATTTCGAAGAGCTGTATCCAGCAACTGATCAAACAAATATAAGCAAAAATATATGTAATATATGTTTTTTTGGGACACCCAGTATATATATATGTATATACTACGTGTCTCAAAAACCACGCAAGAAGTCATTTTGATAGAAAACAAATGCTTAAAATTAAAAAGTGCAAATTTGTATTGACTTATATAGCATACAGTATGGGGTTATGTATGCAACTGGTCAGATAATAAAGGTTACTGGTGCTCGTTATCGCGGCATGATAATCCGTTTCCCCTTTTAGTGTCAAAAATTGGCCGCCCAGTTCATCCGATTTAAGGTATTTGGAATTATTTGTTGTAGTTTTCTGAAATCAAGGTTTTTTTGAACAAAGCCACGCTGTGAACGATGATGAACGTGTCAACGAAGGCCACACTTTTGCAAAGCAACCATTTCATCAAAAGGGTGCGTATATACCAGCAAAGTCGTATTTACCCGATGCTCTAATATATACATAACCCTATACGGTATGTTATATAAATCAATAAATAGTTTAAACTTTTTAATTATAAGCCTGTGTTTTCCATCAAAATTTCTTCTTACGTTATTTTTTGGACACCCATATTATATATATGTATATGTATATAATAACTAAAAACGCAATAGAATACCAATTTAAATAAAAGACCTTTGGTTCTTTAACGAACCATGTGTAAAATGGACACAGAGAGAATACATGCTTCATATAATGTAAATCCAATATATATATATATTGATCACTTTTCGTGCCTGAACTATGGAGTCGTTGAATATATGCTTCATATAATGTAAATCCAATACACTCGGTGTAGTCTACAATAAATATTAAATTTTTGTCTCCTATGCCTCTTCACATTCGTTGATTTTCTCTTCTCCCTTCGTACCCAATCTCTTTCCTGCCTTCTTATCTCTTTTTTTTATTTGCCTCCTTTCTTCTTTACTCTGCTATTCTCCCTTTCTCCCTGTTGCCCTTCTACTTTTATTCATTTCATACCTCACTTCAGGCAAATCGATGTTTCTGTAAATGTAAGGGAGTATTATGCAGTCGATTGGGACCGACTGAAACGTTTCATATTGTTTCAAAGATTAAAGCTTTCAAGGACTTACCTTCTCAAAACCCGAATTTCATTTTCCAAAGATTCCTCCTTTCCTTTTAATGCTTTTTTATCTATGATTTTAACCGCAAAGTGATCGCCCGGCGTATCTTTGCTTTCAGCTAGGCGCACTTCGGAAAATGCGCCACTATTAGGGAAGTCCGAAATGTAGCATTTTTAAAGGATTGACATATATAGATATTCACTTACGTTCCGAGTAAACCATGTAGATTGTATTTCTCTTCAATTGAGACCTGTTTGTTTAGCTCCTTTGTGTCCTTCGACTTTGGCCTTTTGCCAGAATCTTTTTTGCCAAACAGTGGCATCACTTCAATTTTTAGTTACAATCAATTTACCAACAAATTTATCATCGATCTTTGACTGAGCTCTCAAGTGGCTGAAAATCTATAAAAAAGAAAAAAAAAATTATTATAAACTATTACAAATGAGAGTATATATAAATAAATTTACATGTATAGATAGTTATTGTATAATAGGCAAACACCAAAATTCTTTAATGAGGAGTACTAAGACTCTTCTTTTTACGAACGTATGAACGCGCGCTCTTCTAACCGCGCACTTGCCAATTGGAGGCTAAGGTGGCGTGGCATCCAAAATCTGAATCTGAATTAGATAATCTGCGTATTCATAATATCTATCTAAATATATAAATTCGAAGTCTCTAGCTCAAACGGTGTAGTTATGCTCAAAAAACGTTAAAAACGATTTTTCGACTTATTATCGATAATTTGGAAATGGAATTATCGAAAAAATAAAGAAAAACTCGTACTGCGAAACTAACATACGAGTATTCATGTGAAATTTCAGCTCTCTAGCCTTTGTAGTTTCCGCAATGTCGACGTTTATAATGACAGACTGGGGTATATCAAATTATTTTTTTTTGTGCTGATCAAGAATATATATACTTTATGGGGTTTGCGATATCTTTACCTGCCTGTTATATACATTTTCACAAAACCATTATACCCTGAATTCCCATTTTCAATGGTATGGAATATAGATTCAAACGGGGATATACATATATAAGTTTTTCGCAGATTTGATCCCTATTCACTAATATTAAGCTCTAAAGAGCATATAGATGAACTTAGTCAATACATAAACAATTAAAGCAAATTTTTTATTTTATACAGTCAAAGGTTACTTCGAAACTGATTAGGTTTTAAGAATATAATTTGAATACACATGCGTACATGTATTGAACATGCATGCATGCATAATCTAAATAAGGAATTTATGGATTTTCTATAAATATTTAGATTAACATATGAAATTGGAAGTATGCGTAACACACATCGATATATTTAAATGTATTCATTTTTTGTTGTTTACATTTGCTTGGTTTAAGTAAACAATGCAATGTTAGACAGTGTAAATCCATACATACATACATATATATATATATATATATATATATATATATATATATATATATATATATATATATATATACATATACATATACATATATATATATATATATATATATATATATATATATATGTATATATGTATATATATATGTTAACACACACATTTGGTTGCTGTATTCATCAAAATTTCGTTAGCACAATCTGTTAGTAAGTATCTAAGCCAATATACACGTACAAATCGATATAGTATATCCATATTAATATAATAGTATTGCTTAACAATTTACGTTTTGGAATATATTATATACATACATACATGTTGTATTTATGATTCTAATAAAAAATTTAGAATTAAAAATACTACCGACTTACATAAAATCACGGCTCAAATGCTTATGAGATATTTCTCAATATTTCACTTTACTTGCATAAAATTGGGTTTCGAGCAAGAACAAAAAAATTGCACTTTCCAAATTATTAATATAAACGAACTTAACTATTTGCAAAAATAATGTAATGTGAATTATATTGATTTTTCAAGTCGGTGCTGAATTTTTCAGTATGTTTGACAAAACATTATTTGGTCACACTATCATTGCGAAGTTTCAAATCCGTGATTAGCAATTTGTAAATCGAATGGAACTGTAATATTGTTTACTTTTAACATTTTGTTTAAAATACATAACACGAAAAGTAGACGTTTTTTGCAATTAACGCAAAAGGAATAGGTACTTAATTATTGAAGCTTGACTAAAGCATTTTATTCGATTCACTCGCGTGTTATCGAATTGCATTTCATGGATTTATGTACGTATGTAGATGACAAAAGACCGCCAATGTATTCATATATTCCAATATATTAAAAATGTAAAAATGTGTTTTTTATTAAAAATAAATACATTTATTATTTATAATTATAACTCTTCAAAAGTGCAATTAAATATATATTTAAAATGTATAATATATTTGTTAAAAATAAGGAAATTGATTATTTATTATTATAATTATTCAAAAGAAAGAATTGCCGCTGCGATTGCCAATGTCACGCAAAACAATTTGAAACTAATTTTTTTTTTTTAAAAAGCATGTAAAACAAATTGGGTTGACTTCACATTCCGACTAATTCTTTTTATCTACATAGGTGAAATTAAACAATCATACAATCATCCAATCATCATCACTTAGTTGCTTCGTTACACATTTATATAATAATATTTACAATTATTAGAAATTACATTAATAATAAAATACAAAGTCTCATCGCTTACCTACAATTTCATAAACATGTAGTTCCATAGCAACATGCTTGTGAATGTCTGTGGAACAGTATAATGTTGGTAAACATCGGAGAGATGTTTGCTCAAAAATGTTGAAAACTCTCAAGTGTGGCATCAGTTTTTTTTAGAAGTTGATGGTTTGTACGTATGTATATAAATTTCGCTTAAATGAAAACAAAAATAATTAAACAAATTACAAAATGTGCGGCTTAAATGTGATAAATCGATAATATGCCATATCTTTATGACAACAAAGTTTTGATATAAAGAAACCAGCAATCGGCTTGAAAAGTGAATGTGTGTATACACACATATATGTATGTATGTATTTATTTACATAGGCATAAGAACCAAAAGTATATGTATGTATATGTCGTGAGTGAAGCTCAAGTGTTTATAGAATTCAATTCAATTCATAAATATAATATTTAATTTACTGCATAGTTAATTTTAATTTAAAACTACATGCATACTATACAGCACATTAGTGTTCATCGCACCTCGCGATAATCACATACACATATTCTGTAAAGATACACATGCAAGTAAAGTATGTACATGCATTTTCATATGCATGCAACCATGTACATATGTATGTACATATGTACATACATATGTAGTGAATGACTCCTTTTGTCATCCCAGCGAACATATAAACAAAAAGAGGCTCATATCAAACTATTTTGCGAAGATTGTAAACAAAAATTGTGAGACAGCTGTAGCGGTAGGGGTGGACATACATATATTGATTAATTAAAACAGATTTGTATTAATACACGGCGCAACAGGATTTAGTAATCAAGAATAAGCAAAGTACTCTATTCGAAACTAAACATCTTCTACGATGTGTCGATGCTCTAACACTAAATAAAAAATAATAATAATATTTGTAGTCATTTGTAATATTTGTAGTCTATGCTAAAGTTAAAAACAATTTTTTTTAAATATATATATATATCTTTTGCATATATTGTATTTTGTATTCCCCAGGTAAATACATAGTGAGAATTGAATTCGACAACGATCGAGATGTGTTTAATGGACGCATTGTTTCTAAGGCTTCTAAGACTAAACTGATTCCATAATAAAATTAAGACAGGGGAATATATATATATATATATATATTTTTTTTTTGTTAGCCATACAAATTGTTTTTCAAATAAATAAGAAATATATAAAATGCCAGCAACTCAATGGACTTTTCGACTATTCCAAAATTCAAATCAAAATCGGAATAATCATGATACAGAGATTTCTATAAGAAGTAAAAATAGTAAACTAACTTCTTTGGTTCCATTAAGTAATTTTTCAATTGTCCTGTTGATTTGGATAATTGGCCCAATATACAATTTACAAATTGCAAATGCTGATCAAGGTGAGTGTCAACGATTTATTTATGTATTCTTTAACTAATGGTATAATTGTTTTGTATTTAAAGTTGTTCTACTGGACACGACGAGAGAAGCAACTTTGGAATGGACTAGGTATCCATACGGTCCACAGGCTCAGACTCCAGGCGTACGTATTTAAATTTTTAATGTGAAATTTTTCGTTATTATAACCAATAGACTTAAAATATGGTATGAATACTCGTGTATACACTGCAATTTATGACTCTAATGCAAATATTAGGGGTAGTTTCTGAACAAAATGTTCAATACTACCTTTAACTAAAGTCTTGTTCATCAATATTGTTTTCTAGTTTTAGCATCCTTTTGATGGCAGACCCAATAAAGTATATACATATATTCTTGATCAGCACGAATCGTATGAGCGCATCGATCTCAGATACTATAATAGCTAGCTTACCTTTATACCCTGAACCCATGAAAATTGGAATTGAAGATATAGTGGTTTAGTGAAGAAATTTGAAATTTCGTTAACTACAAGAGCTAGATAGCTGAAATTATATATGAATGCTCGTGTGCTGGATACGCATATTTATCCAATTTTCTTACTATCGATAAAAATAAAAAATTTCTTCTACTTTTTACGTTTTCTAAATGTAGCTTATATACCAATTGAGATAGGGACTTTAATTTGTAAATTCAGGCAACGGATTTGGATGCCACGTTTGTTTCATAAACAAACTCGTTAATCTGAAGACCTGCATTCTCAAAGTCTTTTGCTTACATATATACATAGGTAATAATTGGTAAGGATAGGATAACTCAAATGATCATAGTCATAACCATAATCTGAAAGTTTCATTATGAAAGTTCATCTACAAATAAGTTCCCATAACATAGCCCATATGCAGAGCAAGCGAGACAGCAAGACGCCTGCATATGCGTATGTGAGTGTGTGTTTATTTGTATGTATTTTATTATCTGTTATACATGCAGAGAGGAATCGAGGAATTTTTGGAATATTAGTTCTTTGAAATGTTCAGGCGATCTAGTAGTTGAGCAGTCAGGACTAGTGATGTAAAAAATCATCGATGCATCGAGTATCGATGTATTTTTTACTGATTTTTCCGATGTTTTCGCTGATACCGATGTTGAGCGATGCATCGATATTTTGCAAAACATCAATGGTTTAACACATAGATGGACATCGACATCGATGTTTTCATTCAAATTTACATCACTAAACACGACCAAAGCTTTCTTACTTTAAATGATATATTTTTGATACAAAATTGTGAGTTTGTCTCTTTCTGCTGAAAACAAGAAAAAAGGATCACAATTTATAACAAAATATAAATAATATAAATAATAATAACAAGTAAGAAAGCTGTAGTCGAGACTAGAGGTGGGCATGAGCTGGGTTTTCGTCGGGTACCCGTGGGTATGGGCTGGAAAATCGAGTTTCAGTCGAGATTGCTCGACAACGAAATCCCCTGAGCTCTTCTTCGAACGAATAATATTACATGAATGCTTCGTTTCGTGGGCAAAAAAAGTTTAAGTAAACTGCATAAATTAGTATTATTTCTATTAGTACCCTCAAAAAGAAAAAACGAAATAGTGGAAAGCAGTATTTGATTTTCGCCACACTTTGAGCTCCATCCGACCAAAAAATGTTAAATTTGGACTCCCAAAAAGAATCCGGCTCGTTTAGGTACTCTTGAGCGAATTCTAGTCGCTTTTTATACCCTGAACCCATTGAAAATGGGAATTCAGGGTATAATGGTTTTGTGAAAATGTATGTAACAGGCAGAAGGAAAAGTCGCAGACCCCATAAAGTATATATATTCTTGATCAGCAGAAAAAAATAAGTTGATTGAGCCCTGTCCGTCTGTCCGTCCGTCCGTCCGTATGAACGTCGAGATTTCGGAAACTACAAAAGCTAGAGAGCTGAAATTTCACATGAACACTCGTATGTTAGTTACGAGTTTATTTTGTTTTTTCGATAACTCATCCCATTTCCAAATTATCGATAAAAAATCGAAAATTCGTTTACATTTTTATGTTTTTTGGGCATAACTTCTACACCGCTTTAGCTAGAGACGTCAAATTTGTTTATTTAGATAGATATTATGGATACGCAGATTTTGTAGTTTTTGGTATAAATTCGATAACACGTATATTTCCACAGTTATCGATAAACGAATTTATCGGGAACCAGTTAAAAAATTCTAGCTAATTCATCTTTAGAGTTAGAGTCTCCAAGTCTTCTGCATATATATAGATACTAATTTATTACAATTTCGTTTTTTGTCAGATTTTGGATACCACGCCCCCTTCGCCTTCAATTTGAAAAAAAAAAAACGCATTTCAAATACTAGAGACTTGCAATTTGGCAAATAGATAGATTTATATACTCTTAATCTATTCTAAAAATTTCATGAAGATCGTCCATCTAGAAATTGAGTTATTAGCGTCCAAAGTTCAGCCCAACCCACCCCCAAGCCACGGAAGCAACTGCGCAGTTAGCAGAGCGCGCGCTTATAAGTGCGTAAAGCAGAAGAGTATCACTTTTTGGCAGGGTTCAGGGGATCTCGTAGTCGAGCAGTCTCGACTAGAGCCTTCTTACTTGTTTCTTGTTCTTATTGACCTAAGAAATCAACGGTTTCCTTCTAGGGGTTTGTGCGTTGTACCATACCTTGTGCAGCACATTTCGCACGGAATATGGATGAACGCTAACTCCAGAGGTGGGAAATAGTCCCTCCTGTATTTTGGGTGCCGACTTTTTTGGATCGCTCCTTACTGTGCTGAGAATTTGTCGCTTATCTCTGACACTTAATTTTGAAGACCGACCCGATCTGGGCTGAATCTCAAGGCTAGCTGTTTCCCCGTACGATTTTAATGTTGATTGAACACTAGTGGGTGGTCGGACAATCACTCTGTCAATTTCAGATACACTTTTACCTTCTAAGTATAGCTTTACTTAAACTTTTTTGGCATGCCTCTACTTAAACTTTTTTTGCCCACTGTACATACATACATATGTATGTGTGTGAGCATTGCAAGCGTCTTGCTGTCTCTACCTTGCGGCTGCGCCACATGGGTTTCGCTGCAAAAACTTTATTGATTCATAATTCTGTTTCCAGATGGACAATCGTATTGATCTCCTCAGATTATGATTATGATATTCATATCTACATATGTATATGCTAAACAAAACTGCATGTCTCTAGTATTTGAAATGCATTTTTTACACATTTGGGGTGTAGGGGGGAATCGGGGACCGGAATCCAAAATCTGACAAAAAACGAAATTGTAATAAATTAGTATCTATATATATGCAGAAGACTTGGAGACTCTAACTCTAAAGATGAATTAGCTAGAATTTTTTAACTGGTTCCCGATAAATTCGTTTATCGATAACTGTGGAAATATACGTGTTATCGAATTTCTGAAACAAACTCGTACTGCGCGTGCTATATACTAACCTAACACAAAAAGAATGAACTCTCTAACTCTTATATCTTCGGAAATCTACGCGTTCATACATACGGACGGACGGATGGACAGACGGACATGGCTATATCAACTTTTCTCGTCACCCTGATCAAGAATATATATACTTTATGGGGTCTGCCATAAATTATTATACCCTGATTTCTTATTTTCAATGGGCTCAGGGTATAAAAACGTGGAAAAATGTACTATAGCTAACGCATAAAACTTGAAACGGCTATTTAAACAATAATCCGTAGTGCACACTGCTAAATGGTAATGTAATGTAAGTAATGGACGATAGTGTCGGTTGAAGGTTATTTGGGAAGAAACGATTCATTAGCGATGGAAGATCATTAGGCAGAAGTCTATTATGATAAGACGGTATACGTACGGTATAAATTACTATCCCAGTTTAGATGCCTTAAGACAAAAAGAAGAAACTGTTTGTGGATCGATTCAATGCGATCCTGATGAAGTTGATGAAGATATTGCGGAGACCATAGATAGGGCGCACAAGTGAAATAAACAACTGTTTGGTAATAAGGGGATCTTTAAATTCCTTTGAATTCATTTATGATGGTAAAAATATGCAGAATAACATTAAATTTAGAGTCAAAGAGAATATAAAGATTATTGACGGTAAAAATGCGCTGCAACAAAATTGTATTCATTTTAAAGTCAATATTATGGGGAACAGTCCGACAGAAGGTCATTGTCATACACATAGAGCAATTTATATGTATCTGATAACCATACACCGAAGTTTAAATGCATTAATGTCATCTTGCTAGATGTACATGCTATTTTCCACTAGAGTATGAAACGCAAAGATTTACGTCATCTGCATACATATATATCGTTGAATGCGATATATAGCTAGGAAGGTAAATTATGAACAGAGAAACGAGTAACGGTCCCAAATGACTCCCCGAAATTAAAAAATGTTTGGAAGTAGATTCTTCAGGTTCTGTCCTTTAAGTAGGATGAAATCCAGGACACAAGTTTAGAGAAAAATCCTAAACTATTAAGTTTTAGAATTAATATTTGATGGTGAACTGAGTCAAATGTGTTTGAAGCCTGTATAAATGACGTCAGTTTACATTTTATCCAAAAAACTTCCATTGGCCATTGAAGTAAATAATAACAGATTAGTGGAGGTTGATCGATTCTGAATAAAACCATGTTGAGATGAATGAATAAGCGATTTACAAGAATGTTGCAAGGTCGATGTTATTATTTTGTTCAAAGAACTTCGGAATAGCAGATAGTTTTCCAATACCTCTATAATTGGAAGTATCATCTTCCGTCTTTTATATATAGCGGAATTATAAAGACTTTTCAAATTGAATAGCAACACTGATAATTATTATGATAACATTTGTTCACTACCTCAGCTCTTACTTTTTATATCCTGAACCCATTATGTTTTAATCAGAAGTCTTGTTAAGCTAAAGATAATATGATCTTAAATTAATTTGAGGTTTCACTCGAACCCATTTCATTAAGTGGGTCGAGGAATCATTCACAGATTTTGTCAAGGGCATCAATTGGCGAAGCTATGTGGTCTGTGATGTTGCATATCACAATGTTAACAATTGGCTATGGTCACCATTCATTGATCGCGGTCCAGCTAATCGGCTATATATTGAAATACAATTTACGATAAGAGACTGTTCGTTATTTCCAGGTAATAAAACAAATTAAATATTCAATTATAAATAATAATCAAATTCAAAATAGGAAATGCCTTGTCCTGCAAGGAGACGTTTAGTTTGCTGTTTTACGAATTTGATGCAGCAACACGTGAGCCACCACCATGGCAAACGGATAGTTATAAACTGATTGCTCGAATCGCGGCCGGAGAGGGGCGTTTCAATCAGAACTCCGATGTGGATATAAATACCGAAGTGAAAAGTATAGCTGTGAGCAAGAAAGGCGTGTATTTTGCATTTCGTGATCAAGGCGCTTGCATCAGTGTTCTGGCCGTGAAAGTATATTACATAACATGTCCTGCGGTGACCGAAAACTTTGCCCATTTCAATGAAACACCCACAGGACGAGAGATAACAATAATTGAGAAACAGAACGGCACGTGCGTAGAGAATTCTGAGCCTTATGAAACGCCAACATATTTATGCAAAGGTGATGGCAAGTGGACAATTCTAACCGGTGGCTGTCGTTGCAAAGTCGGTTACGAACCAAATGAGGCTAATAACACTTGCACAGGTAAGTCGCTAATGAATAATATATGTATAATGAATAATATATTTATAAGCAATTCAAAACTGTTGTCATTTCCAATTCAAAACTCTTGATCGATTTAATTTAAAATGACGATTTTTAAGGCTTGACTGCTATCGAGTCTCGGAGTCGACGACTTCTATCACCAAAGCTCTTTCTTACTCAATCTACGTGCTCTCTGACTAAGTGCCCTTTTTCAGCTCTTATGTCAAACTGCCTATGTCTAGTCGCATATTCTCGGTCATCAATATCATAGCAACTCTGTGCGAAGGTCATAAGTAGACCACGTTCAACAAAAGCTATAGTTATCTTTCTCCTAATGACAATACATCCTTAATTTGTCACTAAAATGCTAACTCACTCGATGAATGTGCACACTTGACTGCGGTGGTGTTGAGTTCAGTATTAAGTTTATTCTTCTGAGCCCATTGAAAATGGAAATCAGGGTAGCTCGGGTTCGAGCCCCGTCGCAGGCTTTTATTTTTACCACACCTGCTATGGTGGTGCCTGGTTTTGTTAAATGTATGTAACAGGCAGAAGGAGGCATGGCAGACCCCATAAAGTATATATATTCTTGATCAGGGTGACGAGAAAAGTTGATATAGCCATGTCCGTCTGTCCGTCCGTCCGTCCGTATGTATGAACGCGTCGTTTTCCGAAGATATAAGAGCTAGAGAGTTCATTATTTTTGTGTTAGGTCCGTATATTGCACGCGCAGTACGAGTTTGTTTCAGAAATTTCTAAACTTGTATATTTGCAAAGTTATCGATAAACGGATTTATCGGGAACCAGTTATAAAGTTCTAGCTAATTCATCTTTAGAGTTAGAGTCTCCAAGTCTTCTGCATATATATAGATAGCATATAGATAGATATAGCATTCTTGGAATATTATGCGTTCGAAGAAGGGCTCAGGGGATTTCATAGTCGAGCAGTTTCGACTGCAGCTTTCTTACTTGTTCTTTGTGGAAAATTGATAACTTTTTAATTTACTTTACTTTAATGAGTATAAAAATAGATCGAAAAAGCTATATAAATTTGATTAACAATAGATGTAGCCTTCAGCCCATTCATTACTCACCTTGATGTTCTTACATACAATTACTAGGCAGATTACAAATTGCATTTATTAACTAATCTGTCAAATGTACGTATGCAAGAACCTTAAAATTCTAGGCTTCGAATCTCATCAAAAGTTGGAGCTCGTAAACCAATTGCTACAATATGTACAATATATTTTATATTTCAGAATGTCCTGCTGGCACATTCCGCTCAGTTGAAGTACGTAAATGTGTGTCATGTCCAGCCAACTCGAATAGTACCAAAACCGGATCCCCGATGTGCAACTGTACTGCAGGCTACTATAGGCATCCAGCCGATGGCAGGCATATGCCATGCTATAAACCGCCAAATGCTCCAATGAATCTGACACTATTATTTGTGGATCAAACCAGCGCAATACTATCATGGTCAGCACCAGCAAGGGACGATAACCAGCTGGCAACAGCAAATAGTCAGGAGAAATATCGCACAGATGTTGTGTACAAAGTGCGCTGCAGCAGCTGCAACTCAAACGTTATGTTCAATCCATCCACGGATACGTTTAATGAAACAAAAATCACACTCACGAATCTGGAACCAGTTACAACATATACAGTACAGATCCATGCTACGAATAGTATATCATATCTTGTTGACACCGGATTATATACCAATGAAACCTATTCGAGCACTGATAATGCGTTTAGTAATACTTCAAGCTTTTCAAATGTTAACAGCCATCAACTAGACCTTAGCGAAATTAAGACAAAATATGCTGAAATTGTTTTTACCACAGAATCCGTAATGCTCTCGACTGCATTCAATTTGAGAGTGGTTGCCATAACTAACAAAGATGCAAGTCTAGTTTGGGATAAGCCAGCGCAAAGTGATAGCCCCGTTGAGCTATATGAAGTGCGTTGGTTTCCGAAATCCGAAATGGAAACGATAAATAACACCACATTGAACACTAAAGAAACAAAAGCTCATATTCATAATCTACTCGAAAATACTGAATACGGCTTCCAAGTACGTTGTAAGACAATCAACGGGTTTGGTTCTTATAGCAACATGGTCTATGCCCAAACCCATCAATCTGTCGGTACAGGTAACTGTTATTGTATTTCCAATCAACTTTTAATAGCTTAATTTGCATAACTTCATTTGATTAAGATAATATAAAATTAAGATGCTCATTGCAGTTAAATTCTCCATTCTTATTTAAATATAGAGTTAAAGAGATCAAAGTATGTCCAATCAAACATCTGGAAATATATCTATTCCCAATAACGTCGTAGAGTGGAAATTCAACGTCCAATGTAGAAATACGTAAGAAGGCTCTAGTCGAGACGGCTCGACTACGAGATACCCTGAACCCTGCAAAAAAAAAAAAAGTGATACTCTTCTTCTTTACGCACTTATGAGGGCGCGCTCTGCTGCCGTGGCACAAAAATCGAAAATTTGGTTTCCAATTTTTACGTTTTTTGGGCATAACTTCTACACCGTTTTAGCAAGAACATTTATTTAGATAGATATTATGTATACACAGATTTGTTGAATTTTTATATTTTGGATGCCACGCCCCCATCGCCCCCAATTTGAAAAAAACGCATTTCAAATACTAGAGACTTAGAAGTTGGCAAATAGATACATTTAGATTATAGATACGCCACACCTCTTTCGCCCCCAATTTGAAAAAAAAAGAATCATTTCAAATACTAGAGATTTGCAATTTGGCAAATAGATACATTTAGATACTCTTAATTTACTCCGAAAATTTCAAAAAGATCGTCCATCTAGAAATGAAGTTATAAGCGTCAAAATTTCAGCCCAACCCACCTCACGCACCGGCAGCAACTGCGCGGTTAGCAGAGCGCGAGCTCATAAGTGCGTAAAGAAGAAGAGTATCACTTATTTTTGCAAGGTTCAGGGTATCTCGTAGTCGAGCGGCCTCGACTATAGCCTTCTTACTTGTTGAACTTGGGTTGTCACCGCGAGTATAAATTCCAAATTGCAACTCTCTAGTATAATTCATCAACTAGTATGATTACCGGCATACGGGCGCAAGAATTTTCCCTTTTGCCACGCCCCTAGTGGGCGGATCAGGATTTGTTACACTTTATAATTCGGGAGCATCTATGAGTATATGTTCCAAATTTCAAGTCTCTAGCTCTGATAGCGCCAAAAAATATTGCATTCATGCGGACAGATGGACAGACAGCAAGACGGACGTTGCATAAAACCACTATACTCTTTTTTCCTTTGGAAACAGAGTATAAGTACTAGAGATACTTATGCGTACATAAGGAAGGATATCAGTTCTTGGCAGGGTTTAGGGGATCTCCCAGTGGAGCAGTCTCGATCATTATTTGATTTTGTTGGCAACATCAAGAGAAGGCCGTCTGACGCACATAAACACACCTAAATATCTGACAATTTTTATTATCCCTCTTTTGAAAGTTTACGAGGATTCAATGCAAATACGATTTATCGCTGGAGCCATTGTGACTGGCGTTTTCCTACTGGTCATTTTCATCGTGGCAACTGTCTATTTTATGAGGTCGAAACATCAAGATGAGCTCGACAAGAAGTCCACAAACCATCTGCCATTACCCATGGAATATGCAAGTAATGAAGGTAATTATCCAAATATAATGTAAAACAAAAAATTTCTTTCTTAATAGTCTGATGATATAGGCTGATGTCAGAGTGACCGCGATAAGCGATGCGATGCTATAAGCGATAATTATCACAGAGATCTGCAAAGCGATGACATGACAGAGTGAAAGCTTTCCGCAAAGAGAGAAACATTTCGACTGCTCTAATTATACCCTGAACCCATTGAAAATTGGAATTCAGGGTATAATGGTTTTGTGGAAATATATGTAACATGTAGAAGGAGACGTCTCAGTGCAGAAACGAATCGAATAATTCTTGAAATATTATTCGTTCGAAGAAGGGCTCAGGGGATTTCGTAGTCGAGCAGTCTCGACTACAGCTTTCTTACTTGTTTCAATTACTATCCGATGGTAATAATTTTTGGATTTTTGGTCCCACAAAACCGAACGTGAAAAAATTTCACTAATTAAGACCTCAAGGTTTATGTTGGGACTCGCTTTATTTTTCGCTTTGCCCTCTTCTCGCTTCGCTTGCACTCTGACATGTATTAAGCGATTACATGTAAATTAGCATGCAGAGCTTTCTCGCACATTGTCGCTCAATATTATCGCATTGGTTATCGCGGCCACTCTGACATCAGCCTTAGAGAGGACTGGTATTCAAGTTCTAATATATTCTAGTATTCTAGATAATCCAAAAATTAACCATCATCAAGGGATCTAGATTGTTCTTTCTGACTATAATATTACCATAACTATAGAGAACGAAGATGAACAGTATCGCCGATTACTTCCCACAGGGTGGAGTCCATTCTTTTCGATCAATATCATTCATAGAAATTGTAAGGATAATATTTCACCTGGGATAGATCTCAGCCTGTCCAGTGTCTCAAATTACAAGACATTTCTAATCTGCAGGGACACTAAGTTTAAGGAGGCGAAAGTGGCTGATTAGATTAGTTCGCTAAAGCCTTGTCCAACCAGTCTCATGCATCTGCATGTGGGAGTGCGGCCGAAGACGAGTAGCGATGCCAGGCGTGACCGCCCAGACTACCGATTAGGGCTACTATATATTTTCTATGAAGGGATTTACCACGCCTAGCTGGGTTAAGTCGGTTTCAAACCTGGCTACTAGCTATTTCGTCAGATTTTATTTTATTTATTTCCCTATAGTTAGTTGTATCCTATCTGGTGCCTTGCCGCATTGGGAACAGTACAGTACTCATTTTTCATAATTTTCCTTTCTTGCGCGTATGCTTCAACGCGTTGATTTCCGAAGATAAAAGTGCTAGAGAGTTCATTCTTTTTTAGGTTAGGTTTGTATATTGTACGCGCAGTACGAGTTTGTTTCAGAAATTCGATAACTTTTATACTTCCAGAGTAGATAAACGAATATATCGAGAATCAGTTATAAAATTATATCTCGTTCATTTTTAGAGTACAGTCTCCAAGTCTTCTGCACATATGTATATAGATACTAATTTAATACAATTTCGGTTTTTGTCGGATTTTGGATTTCGGTCCCCAATTCACCCCCACACCCCCTAACGTATAAAAATATGTATTTCAAATACTAGAGACATACAATTTGATTTGGCATATAGATATGAATGTAATGATCATAATCTGAAAGTTTGATTACGATTGTTCGTCTAGAAACAGAATTATTAATCAAGTAAGTTATTGCAGCAAAACCCACGTGGCAGAACAAGCGAGACAGCAAGACACCTACAATGCTTACACACATATAAGCCTACAAGCGTATATCAGCATGTGGCTGCATGCGTGTGTGTACATGTATAGTTTGTTACACTTGCAAAAACGAATCGAATAATTCTTGGAATATTGTTTGCTCGAAGCAGGGTTATGGGGATCTCGTAGTCGTGAAGCTTCGACTAGAGCTTTCATAATTGTTGATTATAATTTGTGTTTAAGTCTTAAGAACCCCTAATATAACATTTTTTAACTCTGAATAATACAAATGTTAATTGTTTACTATATCCCTCTCCTTTATATTATAACCAAACCCGAAACTCTTTTTAAGGACTCGTTGTGACATATAGTAAGTTTTTTCCCATAAGCATTTCTTGATACGAAAGACAAATACTTTATATATTAGTGATATAACCACAAATTAAAGTTTTATTTTGTTTTTTATTATTTTACCCTGATCCCATTGAAAATGGGAATTCGGGATATAAGTGTTTTGTGAAAATGTATGTAACAGACGTCGCATACCCCACAAAATATATATATTCTTGATAAGCACAAGAAATAAGTTGACATTGCTCTGTCCATCCGTCCGTTCGTCCATCCGTCCGTCCATATGAACGTCGAGATTTCGGAAACTACAAAAGCTAGAGAGCTGAAATTCATTCACATGAATAGTCGTATGTTAGTTACGTAATACGAGTTTATTTATTGTTTTTTTTTTTCGATAACTCATCCCATTTCAAATTATCGTTACCATTAATTTACTTTTTTTTTTAGTTTTTTGAGCGTAACTTCTACACCGTTTGAGCTAGAAACTTTATATTATACTGCATATTTAGATAGATTTTATGGATACGCAGATTATGTAATTGTCAGATTTTTGATGTGGCGTGGCAATTCAAAAAAAAAAAATAAATAAATACATTTCAAATACTAGAAACTTGGAATTTGGCAAATAGGCATATTTAGATTCTATTAATATATTCCCAAAGTTTCATTAAGATCGTCGATCTAGAAATAGGTATATAAGCGTCCAAAATTCAGCCCAACTCATTCCCACGCCACGGCAGCAACTGCGCGGTTAGCAGAGCACGCGTTCATACGTTCGTAAAGAAGAAGAAGGTTCAAGACATCGCATAGCCGAGCAGTCTCAACTAGAGCCTTTTTATTTGGTTTTGTCTTTTTGAATGTTTATTTACTTATTTTTAATTTTTTATATATTCGAATAAACTACCGATAAATGTGTTTCAAATTTTATCTTTCCTTTTAGTAAATGCCATGGATACAACTCCAATAGTCAAGACTCTACATTCGAATGGTATATAATTTATGATTTAATGTTATGGTTGTGGGAAGCTTATTAGAGTTTTAAATTATTTTCGTGTCGCAAATATCTCTCTCTCTTTCTCTCTCTATAAATATATATATATATATATATATATATATATATATATATATATATATTATTCAGCAATGCTTTATTTTAAATATTTCCTTTATATAAAATCTTAAGAATTTCACATACTTCATTTCAATACTATTTTTCTTCCAGTGACGACCCCTCTGTTTGGCAGCAGCCGCAGTTATGTGGATCCGCACACCTATGAAGATCCCAACCAAGCAATCAGGGAATTCGCTCGTGAAATCGATGCAAATTATATTACAATCGAAGCGATTATTGGTAAAAACAAAAAATAATACATTTTAAGATTTTCAATAAACGCACCTCTAACATTTATTTATTTAGGTGGGGGAGAATTCGGAGATGTGTGCCGTGGTCGTCTTAAAATTCCACCAAACTTTGTCCAGGACATTGACGTGGCAATCAAAACCTTAAAGCCAGGTACTACATATAGACTGTATATCTCGTATTAAAATTGGAATATAAATTCTGTTATATTTTGGACACTCTTGATACTGGCCACTTGAAACATTTGGTATAAATACTCGGGTTGACAACCCAAAATCAACAAATAAACAAGTAGTGTCACCAACCCGATGGAGGTTTTTTTTTTTTGCCAGACCGGCCAGCTATGCCCCAAAAATGATCAGTGATACTATTGAAACTATGAAAAATAGACAGTGTTAATTGAAAACTTAAATTAATATTACAGGTTCTTAGGTATGATTTTAACTTAACAATTTATAATAATAATATAATATAAGACTTGGATTATAACTGATTCTCAATATATTCGTTTATCGATAACTCTGGAAGCATACAAGTTATCGAATTTCTGAAACAAACTCGTACTGCGCGTGCAATATACAAACCTAACACAAAAAGAATGAACTCTAGCTTTTGTATCTTCGGAAATCGACGCGTTCAAACATACGGACAGATGGACATGGCTATATCAACTTTTCTCGCCACCCTGATCAAGAATATGTACACTTTATGGGGTCTGCCACGCCTCCTTCTGCCTGTTACATACATTTAACAAAACCATTATACCCTGAGCAAAAATTAATAACAACAAGTAAATCGGCTCTAGTCGAGACGGCTCGACTACGAGATAACCTGAACCCTGCAAAAAAGATAATTTCTTTTTCTTTACGCACGTGTAAGCGTGCTCTGTTAACTGCGCAGTTGCTGCCGTGGCTTGGGGGTGGGGTGGTCTATACTTTAGACGCTTATAACTCTATCCCTAGATGGATGATGTATTTCGGAATATATTAATAGCATCTAAATGTACCTATTTTCCAAATTTCAAGTCTCTAGTATTTGAAATGTATTTTTTTTAATTGGAGAGAGGGAAGCGTGGCATAAAAAAATCTAAAAATCACAAAATCTGCGTATCCTTAATATCTATCTAAATATATAAATTTGAAGTATCTAGCTCAAATGGAGTAGAAATTATGGCAAAAAAACGTTTAAAAAACTAATTTCGATTTCTTATCGATAATTTAAAAATGGAATGAGTTATCGAAAAAACGAAATAAACTCATACTGCGTAACTAACATTTGAGTATTCATGTAAAATTAATTTGCTCTCTATCTTTTGTAGTTTCCGTAATCTCGACATTCATACGGACGGACGGACAGACGGATAGGGCTAGATCAAGTTATTTTATGCTGATCAAGAATATATATACTTTATGGGGTCTGCCACGCCTCCTTCTGCCTGTTACATACTTTCCACAAAACCATTATACCCTGAATTCCCATTTCTAATGGGTTCAGGGTATAAAAAGCATAATTAGAAATGAAGAGAGAAAATATAAGATGGCATTAGAAAATATTAGAGCAATTATTATCAGCAACATCCATACTCAACTCTGGGCATTAACGAGTAATTTCAGTAAGATGAGCTGGAAGCAATGAATCTATTATCGGAAGAGAGAGCTCTGAGGAAAATACTTGATAATATTTATTATAATTAACACATAAAATATGAAAAGCATAATGTAACTAATTATCCGTGGTGCACTGTGGTAAATTTAAGGGGCGATAGTATCTGGTAATTCGGGAAGGAACAGAGACGCATTAACAAGCTGGGCGAGTGAGTAATACCTAAAATTGTACTACGATTGAGTAATGATGGCAGGTCAATAAGTATGATATATATGATATGAAGGTAAACGTAAATTACTGTCCCAATTTAGATCCCGTAAGGTAAAGAGAAGAAACTGTTTCTGGACCGGTTCAATGTGATCCTGATACAGTTTATATTGCGGATACCATATAAATGAACAATAAGACAAGGTGCACAAGTGAAATAAATAACTGTTTGATAATAAAATTCCTTAGACCATCGTTTAATTAAGCCAAGCACATATTTGGCTTCATTTGTGATGGCAGAAATATGCAGATTGAAATTAAGTTTAGTGCCAAAGAGAACGCCAAGATATTTGACGGTAAAAATGCGTTGTAAGGAAATATTATTAATTTTATAGTCAACAATGTGTGGAATTGTGAAATGAATTAAGGTCATCTTGAAGGTGTACATACTCGAATGGATTAGAATATGAAAGCCAAAGTTTTACATCATCTGCATACATAAATATAGTTAAACGAGAAATACAACTAGGAAGGTCATTTATAAAAAGAGAAATTAGTAATGGTCCTAAATGACTACCCTTAGGAACAACCGACGTAACAAAGATTAATTAATTGATGATCTCAGCAAAACTCTCTGAAGTGAAATGAAATTCGTAGCGGTTGATCGATTTTGAAAAAAACCCATAATCGAATTGAGAGAGCTCAAAGAGCTGCACCTAAAGATGACATTTATATTTATTAGAGAGAAGTTTGTTCATAGCCGTAGTTTGGAAAGCAAAGTATATTTTTTACAGACTTCAATTGTAAATACCTATTTATATATATGCCTCTCTTTTTTCAGGATCTTCAGAGAAGGCGCGTTGCGATTTTCTAACGGAGGCTTCAATAATGGGACAATTCGATCATCCGAATGTCATATACCTGCAAGGCGTCGTGACTCGCTCCAATCCGGTGATGATTATAACTGAATATATGGAAAATGGCAGCCTGGACACATTTTTGCGTGTCAACGATGGAAAATTTCAAACGCTGCAGCTCATTGTGATGCTTCGGGGTATTGCCAGTGGCATGTCCTATCTCAGTGACATGAACTACGTCCATCGGGATTTGGCAGCTCGCAATGTTCTCGTTAATGCTCAACTTATTTGCAAAATTGCCGACTTTGGTTTATCGCGTGAAATAGAAAATGCCAGCGATGCCTATACCACTCGGGTAAGTATACCCGATTTGGATGCATACTACATGGGGTATATAGTATATATATAATTAGTTGAGCAGTTGAAATAATTCCCTTGGTTCTTGCCGCACCAACGTCGTCGTTAGCAGATTGAAAGCTGAAGTCTTTAGCAGAGTCAAGACGCAGCAATTGCACATCACAAAAGTTGTTTTTCCCCTATTTACTGAAAGTTTTGCACACAGGCACACAGCGACGCGTGTTCGCTTTCTGAGACTTCGCTTGGAATCTATATAGATAATGATAATTTTCCACCCTGACAAAGCTAATGGTTCTTCTCAAGCCATATTATAGGAACACCAAGCTCAAACATGATAGGGTATAGGCGAGATGACCGTTGAGTATTAAAAGTACCCTTAAAATTTACGAACTGGTGTACGAATTATTGTTGTGTATAAAAACGGCAGGCATGCTGTTTAAATTCTTAACGTGGTGCGCTCTTGATGGACAGGAAGAAGGATTATTTTTGTGTAGTATTGCATCGCTCTTCTTCAGGATGTACATCATGGCCATGCACGACCCTTAGCTGCAACAAGAATTCGATGTTAGGACCTAGATAAGACCTCACATCAATAATGTTATATACCGTGCCTCGCATCAATCACATTTTAACTTTTGATGCATCCAACCCGAAATTCGCTCCAAATCAAATCTTGTGTGAGGTCATTTACGCGACACCCTGTATTATGGTGGCGAAAATAATTATCGATTTCTAATTAGTTGAAATATCATCACATTTCATGAAATTTATAATTTGTGGTTTATTGAGATTGTTGAGTAATTACGGAATATATCGGCTTATTACTTTTTTCGCGTTGTCTCGATTGTGTAAGTATGTAAGAGCCTTTGTCACAAAGTCATTGTTGCCAAATTTGTTGATAATATGAGGATTGGACTATGTAATTGAGACATTGGCGAATTGTGAAATCCAGCTATGAAACACCTGCAATACCTTTCTAGATACCAGATTGACAATTAAATGATTTAATTATAAGTAGATCGAATATCACAAAATATAAAATCATAAATTTACTATGTGGCTGTAGTGAATACATTATGACATTATGATTACATATGACGGCTATAATTTATTAAGACTCGTCTATTTAACAGGGTGGTAAAATTCCAGTACGCTGGACTGCGCCGGAAGCAATTGCTTTCCGTAAGTTTACATCAGCATCAGACGTTTGGTCTTATGGAGTCGTTTTATGGGAAGTGATGTCATATGGCGAACGTCCGTATTGGAACTGGTCGAATCAAGTAAGCGAGAAAATTGTGTCTATGTACGACAGTGAATATTAAAATCTTTTCCAATTAGGATGTTATAAAGAGCATTGAGAAAGGCTATCGTTTGCCTGCGCCAATGGATTGCCCGGAAGCATTATATCAGTTGATGCTGGATTGCTGGCAAAAGCAACGAACACATCGGCCCACATTTGCCAGCATTGTGTCAACTTTGGACAATTTAGCCAGGCAGCCACAATCATTGCTAACGACACGAAATTCACCAGAAAATGATAGCAGTACACATATTTTGGATTCACAACGTGGTCATAATATATTTATAAGCACTGATTTATGGCTGGAAAATATTAAAATGTCTAGATACAGTCAACACTTTAGAGAGGCTAATTTAGTGAGTGCTCAACAGGTACGTCCAATACACTGATCCTTCGCAACGCAGTCACCCATTGTACTCATGCCTGTTCTTTTAACCCATTTAAAATGGGAAGCCAGGGTATAATGGT
Source organism: Drosophila antonietae (assembly GCA_030914385.1). Classification (NCBI taxonomy): domain Eukaryota; kingdom Metazoa; phylum Arthropoda; class Insecta; order Diptera; family Drosophilidae; genus Drosophila; species Drosophila antonietae. Next base: position 78,758 of record JAUESO010000045.1, on the reverse strand, counting down.
TTCGTTAAAAGTATGTAACAGGTAGAAGGAAGCGTGGCAGGCCTTAATAAGTATATATATTCTTGGTCAGGGCGAAAAAATGAGTCGATATAGCCCTGTCCGTATGTCCGTATGTATGAACGCGTCGATCTCAGAAACTACAAGAGCTTAAGACTTCATTTTTTTAGGTAATATAATAAAATAATATCTCGTTCATGCTTAGAGCTAGAGTCCCCAAGTCTTGTATATATATTGATATTAATTTAATACAATTTCGATTTTAGATACCGACCAATCCCCTAAACTTGTAACAAACTGTATTTCAAATATTAGAGACATCCGGTTTGGTTTGGCATATATATATTATTCATCAAATAAGATCTCATAACATAACTATGTGGCAGAGCAAGCGAGACAGCATGACGCTTTCATATGTATATATGCGCATATCAGTGTGTGTGTGTGCATGAATATCAGTTCTACGGAGGGTTCAGGGGCTCTCGGCAATCAAGCACTCTCGACTAGAGCTTTCTTACTTGTTATATTTATATATTTTTTATTTTTATACTTTGTTCCCGTAGGGAAAAAAAGTATATTGTGTTTGTGCAATGTCCGTCTTGCTGTCCGTCCGTCTGTCCGTATGAACGCAATATTTTTCGGCGCAATTAGAGCTAGAGACTTGAAATTTTAAACATATACTCATATGCTCCCGAAAAAAATTAAATAAAGTGTAAAAATTTTCCCGATCCGCCCATAGGCAAGTTATCATACTAGATGATGAGCTAGAGAGTTGCAATTTGGAATGTATACTCGGGGTGACAACCCAAGTCTAAAAAGCTATGGCGGATATATCTACGCCCATTGGGGGCGTGGCAAATCGGGAAAAACGCATCTTCTACACCGTTAATGCTAGAAAGAGCTGAAATTTGGCATGTGAATTAATGTTATGAATCTACGAAGATCGATCAAAAAGGCTTGTGTCTACGCCCATTGGGGGCGTGGCAAATCGGACCTGAATATATAGTGATTTTTCAAATTGTGCTATATTTTGAACACTATTGACACTAGAGACTTGAAATTGTGCATGTATACTCGGGTTGACAACCCAAGATCAATAAGCTAGGCAAACCGCAAAAGTTTATATCTCCTACAGTTTTAGAACTAGAAGCTGGTCAGCTGATCAGCAGCTTACTTACATACATATACATATGCATGCATAGAAAAACTGCTTGCCACACAGCGTGGCAAATCGGAAAGCATAAAGCAGTTTTAGTTTTTGCTTAAATGCACAATTCATATGCGTATGCTTATAAATTATTATCAATTGGCAGCAAGCATTTTATAATAAATATACAAATATAAAAAAAATTAAAAATTATAATTTTTGAAAAAAGTTTTCTGTGGGATTCGAACTCACGCACCTAAGTATAGCTTGCATAGCGCTTATCACCAGCGCCACTGCCCTGATATGAGATGTGTTAACTAAAACCCTTATTTGGTTTTAGTTAACACATCTTACTTACCCTTATTTGGTTTTAGTTAACACATCTCAGATCAGGGCATTGCTAGAGCGTCTCTGACAAAACTAATGTAACGATCGAAAAATTCCCAATTAAGTCACAATTCTTAGAATATTCTGGCATGCAAACTTTTGTATGCATACATAGAAAATTGTGTGTGTACTCGTATAGTGTGTAAATCTGTATGTATATACATATATATGTATAGGAAAAACGTTTGTTGCTTGCCTTGTACGTTTGCTAATTGCCGAAATATTTCGTTAATTAAATGTTTATTAAATAAATAAGATGCACCTATGGGAACAAAGTATTTCGCAGTTAGTTGCGCCTAACTGCAACGTTCTTACTTGTTTATTTTTATTTATTTAATTGATTTTTTATTTTTATATTTGCAGATCTCAAGGTTAACAGCTCAATTGCTATCGGATATGGGTATAACATTAGTAGGGCATCAAAAAAAGATTTTACATCAAGCACGGCAGCTGGATACAATAATATAATCACCATATTTCCGCTATATATATAACATGAATATATATATATATTCATTTATTTAAATTTAAGTTTTTTAAGGAATAGCATAAAAGCAGTTGTAATTGCACAGTCAAAATCCTTCTTGTGTTACATATAAACTATATGATTCATGACAAGAAATGTAACACAAGTTGAAGTGTTTGACCCTGATATATATATATATATATATATATGTACAGGGTGTCCCAAAAATCACGCAACTAATTTTCATAGGAAACTGGGAAGACTAAACGGGCTATTTATTTATATAGCATACATTTTAGGGTTATATATGCAATAGCATATCGGCCCCACACAAGGTTTGAATACAATTCGCCAATAGCTGATAGTTCAGTCACTGCTTGGTGCGAATTTTGGGTTGGAGGCATCATCGGACCTCCTTCGAAAATGCAGCTTGTCATAACTGCTAATGGTGCTCGCTATCGCGGCATAATAATCTATCTAATTGTGCCAAAATTGCAAGATATGGATGTGGCTGGCATGTGATTTCAATAAGACGGAGAAACATTCAGCTGTAGAATCAATTCAATTACTGCATGAGTCCTTTCCTGGTCGATGTGTTATTCCATATATGACCCTATACTGTATACTATATAAATCAATAGAAAAAATTACACTTTTTATACCTTGAACCCATTGAAAATAGGAATTTAGGGTATAATGGTTTTGTGAAAATTTATCTAATAGGCAGAAGGACACGTCGGCGCGAAAAACTGAGTTGATATAGCCCTGTCTGTATGTATGTCCGTCCGTCCGTATGAACGCAGAGATTTCGTAAACTACAAAAGCCAAACAGCTGAAATTTTACATAAATACTTGTGTACTAGATACGCAGTATACATTTATTTTGTTTTTTCGATAACTCATACCATTTTTTTAAGAGTAGCTTCTACGCCGTTTGAGCTGGTGACTTCATTTATTTCATTTATATATTTAGATAGATATTATGGATACGAATATCCTGTAATTTTCAGAAGAAGAAGAATATGACTTTTATGCAGGTTCAGGCTCTCGACCTCTAGAGCCTTCATACTTGTTAATTATAAACCATTGTTTTGTACAAAATTACTTGTTGCGTTACTTTTACGACACCCTGTATATAAACACGAGTTAAGATTGCAGAGTCAAAACCTTACAGTTGTGTTACATATACCAAGCAAATAATTGAAGACAAAAAATGATCTAAATATATATGTAGAAAGAGAAATTTTATAGGTTATTAACATTAAGTATATGAATATTGTCATATAAAACGACTTAAGCCAGTATGTTTTATATATGATCGCAAATAGTGAACTTGGAAAACAAAATCTGAGTTCTGTTAATATATTTAAATTTTTTAGTGGGGGCTGACATAGCATCACATTAACGAAATAACTTAAGTTTTATTTCAACACTTTGATTCGGAAAAATAATGGCAATTTCATTGAAAATCCCTATCCTACCCCTACTACACTCTCAAAACTCATACATTAGCATTTTGTGACCTCCCACAGACGCGTCTTTCATTTCACTCACTCTAATGGAACTGCGTAGCAAACAATAGTCACTTAACAGTGGTATGCGTTTATGTATAAATAAATATGTATATAAATATACATGTATCACGTCCTCAAAATGAGAAGCAGAAATTTACTATGATTACAGAAATGAGACTAAAATAAAAAAAAAATACATAAAATTATGTCGAAATGTATATACGGATGAGATAAATGTTGGTACATACAATTACACACAATCATATATATATATATATATATATATATATATATATATATATATATATATATATATATATATATATATATATATATATATATTATATAAAAAAATAAATAGAAATATAAATAAATATATATATATTTAGTTATATATAATCCGCATACATATGCCTTGTAACTTTTGAGGCTGAAATCGATTTAGTTTCGTTAATATTTTCATTTTGCATTTGTAAACATATGCGCGCATACAGAGTAACACATACACACACAAATATATATATATGATATATAAATGATATATATATATATATATATCATTAACTGTAGATTGGTTTACATCTTAAGCTTTTGGACTTAATAGTATTATTTATACAATGCATACCCATGTATTTATTTTTAGCATTTTTAATTTTTTATAAATTGTTCACAAATCATAAAGGAACCGAAAATGAAATAAAAGAAACAAAGATCAGTTCGCTCTTCATTACTATAATGTCTTTTCAGGTACACAATATATCTAAAATCTCTTGAAATATTCCTTGATGGAGCTTAAGGTCATAATTAAAATGTTATTTTATACTAATATCATGTTCGTTAGTATTACACATTCGGTCAACTCAATTTAAATTGTTTCTTCATTCTTTGAATTTTCGAAGATTCCTAAGATTTTAATTAAGTGGAATCTAAACTCTGTCTCGTCCGAATATAAACTGAATAGAATCAGCTCTGTACGTTGTATTCTCCTCTCATGTCTGATAGGAGAATCCAGCCACTACGTATCCTTAACTCCTTCCCGTTGAAAAATATGCGTGCCGCAGATCAGGATGCATTTGCTCAGATAACGAGCGTCTTGAAAATAATCATCAAGATTCCCTATTGGGGTCCGTGATGATTAACTTGTGGCGGAATTCGAAGACTGTTTTTTGGGCTGAGGTAGGTAAAAATGCTTTATGCACCATCAGTCAGGTCGTCACTCTGGCTGGTGTGTCGGACTGCGTGACTGAATATCCACCTTGAAACCAGCAACTATCCCGCATTAACCTTCAAGGTGGTGCCCTCGAATATGCTCTATCCGAGCGTTACCCTCTCTGTGCCTGCGCCCAGGTCATACTTCTTCCGCCGCAGAACATTTTTAGCGAAGTCAAGCTGCCAAGCTTCTGTAGTCTCTACGTAGTAAACGGTTTCAGGGCCTTCTTGTTGATCAGTTTCAGGTGAAACTTCAGTGTCCATTTGGTAAAGACGCTGTACTTTTGAGAACACTTTAGGTGTATCGTTCATATTCCTTTTGCCGACTCGTCCACTATGAAGATTCAAACGGTAAGGCTGACCAGAACGATTTGTCTCCATTTTAATGGGTAATCTTGGAGTCGAATATCTTGGTATAAGCGTTGGCCTTTGATTTGGTAAGACTTGCCTTGTATTGTTCGTTGGGAGACCGACCTGTGGATATGCAGCCGTGAACATAGTTATAGGTTGTTGATATAATGTAATCCGTTATCAAGCATATTCGTTTCCAGTATCAAGCACAATAAAGCACAATTAAGGCTTCCAATGTTATTGTTGCATGGAGTAGCATATTGAGAATAATCGATTCCAAGTTGATTCGCATTCATCCTTTATATCAAAGTTCCATTTCCAAATTAATTAAAACAATCCGATTCCATGGGTTCGTCCAATATACTTCTTTGTGTCAACTTTCATCCAAGCATCCAAACGCACGATTTTCTCTCCGATGTTTTCGAAATACTTCTTGGCAGCCAAAGATCTTCTGACCACTATATCACGTGTGCCCAAACGCTGTGTTGCTTTGTGTGTTATTAAAAGTATAATATTCTATAACGAATTATTAAGATTTTTTAGTCATGATGGGATGTGATTGTGAAGAAATATTCAACCTTGGTATTTAAAGTTAATTTTCGTGTTCTTATTTTCTTTTCTTATCTTTACTCATAACCTTGTTTTTAATTAACATTACATTTCCCTCTTTATAGTTGATAGGTAGGTCCTTGTCTTATTTCTTCTACTATTTGATAACTCTTGTTTGTATTTCAACAACCTTTAATATCTTGTACTTTCTGTTGAAATTTGACAACCCTTGAAAATTCTTCTAGACGTTCTGTTAAAAAATATATCTAATGGTTTTTGGTTGATAATCGAATGTACGGAAGTGTTTTATCTGTTTACCGAAATATTAACTAGTTCTTCTGTAGTGTAATTCGGAAGCTATTGTTTTAAACATCTGAATATTTCTAAGATGGTTGAGTGGAATCTTACTATCTGTGCATTTACTTCACTTTTCAATATTGGAGTGAAAGAGACATTAAATAATTTAAAAAGTTGGGCACAGTAAACCTCTTTACCATTATTTCTGCAACCATTATCTCGGAAACTGAAGTAGTGAAATACTTCGGATATTGCTTTATTCAACTCAAAGATAAAGATGAAACTTTTTTTTTTTTTTTTTTTTTTTTTTTTTTTTTTTGATTAAGTTAAGTGAGGTATTTTCCAGAAGGGAAACATTCCCGTTTAATGTCAGTGTGATTGTGTAATTTAATAAACCATTATTGTTATAGACTTTTATTGCGTCCCAAGAATTGAATAATGCTTCTCTCACCCGATTTTTGTATGTGTGTAATATTTTAATAAACTTGATCATCGTTTTAAGGCAGCTGTTCATTACATTTCTTCCTGTGGAGATAAAATTAGTAAAAGTTTTCACAGAGTTGTAATGTGTACACATTTTTTAATATAAATTGTGATTTCAATAATTCTTATTATTTTGGCTATTATTATTATTATTTCACTACTATTATTTTTGTTAAATTATTATTTTATTATATTATTGTTCGACTTATTTAGTTATATGTTTGTTTCCGATTTTCAACTTACACGGCACCTATCATTCGACACAGTGGAAGACGCTTTTTTCTATAAATTGTTATAATATTTGCCTCACGGTAAGGATTTGAACCTCGATACTTGTATACGCTCAATGACATGACATGATACAGAGGTACCACTTATTTATTATCACTTATTTAGTTATTTTTGCGCCATCTTTTACTTTCAATACTGTGAAGAATGTGAGTCCCTGCTCGGACATCAGTTAAGCGCACACACACTGCGAGAGTAGTGTGTTTTAGTATTCTATATGAGAACATGAATAAGTCCTAATATTTATAATAGTGAGATACTCTCAGTACACTACACATTACACTATTTGTTCTGATTTCTTATTCAGACAACAGACTATTAAATTTTTGATATACTGTTGGCATCTGTATGCTTAATTTAATTAATTTAATTAATTAATAATTAATAACTAATTCTATGTTAAAGCATTTGAATCGTTCACTTGAGCTTGTTTTCATACTCTGTTCCCAAAGGGAAAAAGAGTATATTGGTTTTGTACTATTTCCGTCTTGCTATCCGTCAGTCTGTTCGTATGAATGCAATGTTTTTTGCCGCTAATTTGAAATTTGGACCATATACTCATGTATGAATTATAAAGTGTAAATATTTTCCCGTTCCGCCCACTAGGGGCCGGTATGCCACCTTTTGATGAGCTAGAGAGTTTCAATTTGGAATGTATACTCGCGGTTACAGTTCAAAGTTCAAAAAGCTATGGCCAATATATATACACCTATTGGGGGCGTGGCAAATCGGGGAAAACGTATCGTCTACACCTTTAAAGCTGGAACGCTGAAATTTGGCATGTGAGTCAATGTTATGATTTTATGAAGATCGATCAAAAAGTTATATGTCTACACCCATTGGGGGCGTGGCGAATCGGACCTGAATATATAGTGATTTTCCAAATTGTGCTATATTTTGAACACTATTGACACTAGAGACTTGAAATTTTGGATGTATACTCGGGTTGACAACCCAAGATCATTAAGATAGGTAAATCTACGCCCACAGGGGTCGTGTCAAACCGCAAAAGTTTATATCTCTTACATTTTTAGAGCTAGAATCTTGAAAATTGGATGGTTGAGTTACTAATGTTCTCCTCTATCGATGACCCAAAAATTATTTTTCAGCCTCTTTGGGGGCGTGGCATATCGAAAAATACACAGTATTTTTCGCATTTTTGGAATGTAAGCAACCAAGTTTTGCAGTTATGTTACCCTCGGCTTTTCTAAGAACTGACTAAAATAATGCGTCTACGCCCACGGGGGGCGTGGCAAATCGGCATAGAAGTTTGTTGTGGCCAACTGCATAATTCATGCATATAAACAGCTTAATAGCAATTGCTAAGATGTAGGAAGCATTTTAACATAAATATAAAAATATTAATGAATTTAAAAAATAAAATTTATAAGTTTTATTAATAAATAAAAAGTTTCCAGCGGGATTTATTTATTTATTTATTTGTAATATGTTGACAAATCGTGAGTCAAACTAAAGAAAATTAAAATTATATAAACATAAAGCCTAAACAGAAGTACAAAACATTTAAAATAACAATAGTGTCGCCAACCCGATGGAGGTGTTTTATTTGCCAGACCGGCCAGCTATGCCCCAATTCACAGCCAAAAATGGTCAGTGACACTATTGAAACTAAGAAAAATAGAATGTGTTAATTGAAAACTTAAATTAGAGTTATAGGTTCTCTGGTATGATATTAACCCAACAATTTATAATAATTCTTAAAATAAAAATTATTAGTGAGAAAAGAAAATTAATAAAAATACAAAATTAGAGATGAAGAAAGAAAATAAAGATAGGAATAGAAAATATAAAAGTCAGCAGCATCCAAACTCAACTCAGGGCATTTCGAGTAACTACTTTAAGATGAGCTGAAATTTTATTAGAGGAAGAGAGAGTTCTGAGGAAAATACGTGATAATATTTATTATAATTAACACATAAGACATGAAAAGCGTAATGTAATGAATAATCTGTGGTGCACTGTGGTAATTGTAAGGGGCGATAGTTCCTGGTAATTCGGGAAGGAACAGAAAAATGGAGCCGCATTAACAAGCTGGGCGAGTTAATGTTACCAATGATTAAGTTGTGTAGGAATGTAATACCTAAAATTGTCCTACGATTAACTAATGATGGCAGGTCAATAAGTAGAAGCCTACTATAATAGGAAGGTAAACGCAAATTGTTGTCACAATTTAGATCCCTTAAAGCAAAAAGTAGAAACTGTTTTTGGACCGATTCAATGCGATCCTGATACAGTTTATATTGTGGAGACCAAATAACTGAACAATATTCTAAGATAGGGCGCACAAGTGAAATAAATAAATGCTTCGTAATAAAAGGATCTTTAAATTCCTTAGACCATCGTTTAATAAAGCCAAGTACACAGTTAGCTTCATTTGTGATGGTGGAAATATGCAGATTGAAATTAAGTTTAGTGTCAAAGAGAACGCCAAGATCTTTGACGGTAAAAATGCGTTTTAAGGAAATATTATTAATATTATAGTCAACAATGTGTGGAGTAGTTCGACAGAAGGTCATAGTCATACACTTAGAGTAATTTAAGTGCAATTGATTAACCTCACACCAACATTGAAATGCATTTAGGTCATCTTGAAGGTGTGCATGCTCAAGTAGACTATAATATGAGAGGCAAAGTTTTACATCGTCTGCATACATAAACATAGTTGAATGAGAAATACAACTTGGCAGGTTCATTTATAAAAAGAGAAAAGAGTAAAGGTCCTAAATGACTACCCTGAGGAACACCCGACGTAACAAAGATTAGTTTAGAAATTGATGATCTCAGCAAACTCTCTGAGTTCCTATCCTTTAAGTAGGATGAAATCCACGATAAAAGTTTAGGGGAAAATCCTAAGCGATCCAACTTTAAAATTAACAAGTGATGGTGAACTGAATCAAATGCTTTACTGAAGTCAGTATAAATAACATCAGTTTGCATTCTATTCGAAAAACTGTCGTTTACTAGGGGAAGTAAATTCTAATAGATTCGTAGCGGTAGATCGATTTTGAAAAAACCCATGTTGCGCTGGATGAATAATCGATTTACAAAAGTGTTGTAAGGATGAGGTTATTATTTTTTCAAATAACTTCGGAATTGTAGATAATTTCGCAATACCTCTATAATTGGAAATGTCAGATCTTCCGCCTTTTTTTTTATGTAACGGAATAATAAAAGACTCTTTCCAACTTAAAGGGAAAACCGAGGTATCCAAAGACAAATTAAACAATTTTAATAATGGTGACAGAAGAGCAGCACTACACTCTTTAATCACACAACTTGGAATATTATCAGCACCAGGAGAGAACGATGATTTCAGTGTCCTAATGGCTGCAACCAAGCAATCTGCTGAAATCTTAGGAATATTAACTGAAAAAGATTCAGAAAAGGAATATGTGTTTGAGTAATTAATTGAATCAATGGAAGAATAAGTTGATTGGAAAAATGTTGCAAAAAGATCAGAAGACTTGCTTCGGATCACGAGAAAACTGGCGTTTGACACGTACAAGATAATTCTCATAGCAGCGAGAATTTAAGATATTAAAGTTAGAGTTGGCTATAGAATATTTAGCCCAATCAACAGCCGAACCAGACTTTTTAAAATTTTTAAAATATTTTGATTTAATATTTCTTAAATTAGAAAGCGTCTTAGAAAACCAGGGCGGCTTATTCAGAACAGGCGAATTACTACTGAGGGGAACACATACATCAATAATAGAATCTAGAGTTGAGTAGAAAAGGGATGTTGCTAGATTAACATCAACCGACTCATATAAACTTGACCAGTCAGCTGAACTAATCAATTCGTTTAGCAAGACAAAATTGCATTTGCGAAAGCAACGTCTACGATTGGAAGGTGCTTCTGATACAGGTATTGGATTCCTAACAGATAAAGAAACCTCTAAAGTGGGATGATAAATATCCTCTGGTAAACAAAAAGGATTTGATCTCGATACATTAATGATGGAATCATTATTTGTGAACACAAGATCAAGCGAGCGATTCTGATGATTAGAAATAGAGTTCATCTGAAGCAAGGACAGGTTGAACAATTCATCAAAAAAATAGTGATCAAGTGTCGGAATAAGGTAGTTTACATTACAAGGTAAAGACCATGAAGTATTGGGAATATTAAAATCACCCAACACAAGAAACAAGTCATTATCATTGGTATGTCCATAAATTTCTTTAATACAAGTTATGCTCATAAACTTGTAAATCAGAAGAAGGAGGAATATATGAACATGTAATAAATAATGAACACGATGGGATAGTTAATTTAACACCAATAATCTCCACATCATGAAGGGAGGAAAATGTAAACAATTCCGAGAGGATACTGGACTTAACAGCGATTAAAACTCCACCTCCTCTACGGTTTAAGCAATCAAACCCAGGTCCTTTGAAAATAACATGTAATCGTTAGCTAAACCTAAATAAGTTCACTGCTATATCTTTTAGATGTGTATACATGTAGAAACATCTGTATACACATACACATACATACATATATGCAGCGTGGCAAATCGGAAAAGTTGTTTTAGTTTTTGCTTAAATATATGTTTATAAATTATTATCAATTGGCAGCAAGCATTTTATAATAAATATAAATAAATACCCACGGACCTAAGTGCAGCTTGCGTAGCGCTTACCACCAGCGCCACTGTCTCAATCTGAGCCTCGTTAACTAAAACCAAATAAGGCATTGCTAGAGCGCCTTTTGACAAAGCTAAAGTAACGATCGAAATTCAAATTCATAGAATATTATAATACATAATAATAATATATATATATATATATATATATTGTATAAAGAATATATGTACGTTTGCTAATTGGGAACAGAGTATCTCGCAGTTAGTTGCGCCTAACTGCAACGTTCTTACTTATTATAATACAAATTGAAAATAAAAGTTATGATTAGATTTTTATATAAAAATTGATTTGTAATAATTATTTTTTATTTTTATCATAAAAGTAAATTTAAATAATTTAAAAAATGTTTAATTAAAAATAAAGCTTACATTTTTTTTTAATTCGCCGTAAAAAATAACCTATGCCTTTTTATCCTACTCTTCCTGGTTATTTTTTTGTGCCTGATTTTTTTTAATTTGAACCCTTATTTGCGGTCTGGGATCACGCTTCGTTTTGTCGCTGCAAGTAAGGGATGACATATTTATTACATATTTATTTATTACTTTTTACAGATAACTAATAATATCGTCTATTTTTAATTGTATTTATGTATATACATATATGCCATGTTCATGCTTGAACACACACACTCTCTCTCTCTCTCTCTCTCATCCATTAGTAAAATCCTTGCTTTCAGAACGTCATGATGCATGATGTTCAATACATTTTGCAGTTTTTCTGAATATAACATCAGTAACCGCATATGGCTGTCAATTGGGGAATAGCAAATTATTACTAATGTTATTTTTTCTTTGGGCTTTATATACATTATAACATCTTAAATATACATAAATTAACGTATTAAATAAATAAATAAAAATCGATAGCTAGTCCCATTTCAAAGTTATCGTTTAAAACCCTTATCGAGAATCAGTTATAAAATGATATCGTTCACTTTTAGAGTCTCCAGGTCTTACATATGTATGTATGTATATATGTATGCATATATGTATATACATATATGCATATGCACGATTGAGTAACACTAGGTTATGCAAAGCGGTCTGTTAAGTTAACAGTGAAACGTCACACGGGGTCTGCCGCGCTTAGGTTTGTATGAAAATTAGGCAATTTTGGCACTGTTAACAATCTTAAAACTAGTAGACTAAACTAAGGCGATTCAAGTTGCGAATTTTCAGTTCTATATAGATTTACGAATCTGACAATATAAGGGTTTTTGAAAATGTTGTATTCTAAGCCGTTTTCTAGGCAGTTATTGCTGAAGGTAATTCGATTAACCGTCAATATCTTCGTCTTATATAACTTAAACTTTATTTTAAATGACTTTTTATTACAAAAGTAACTAGTATTAACATAAACTAATCGTTTCCCATCAATCCACATCATTATATCTATCATATTCATTCATCATATTAGAAATTTGTTGGCCAAAGATTGGGTGCGGCATTTTTAGCTTCTACCAAGATTTCTGTGGGCTTGTTCAGCCAGATTTCTGTATGTTTGAGTACTTATACTCTCAGTCCTTTTTGGGTTTTTTAATTAATACATACATTTTATTTCGGTCGTTGGGCTTTTTTTCTTGACATGGAAGCTGGTGTAAGCAGCGGCTTACCTGATATGACTTCGACATGTACTCTATTTGAATATTGAATTATATTGATATTTATGAACAATACTAATGGCAAAAATTAAAAAAATCATGCGTTTTTGGTAATTATTTCAGACGTAGTACCCATTTGGGAAGTCCTTTTGCTGCTGCCAGAAGGCCTCACAGTTTCTTCCATTATCTAATAAGTTTTTGTAATTTAAGTAAATAAAAGTAAGGATTGATCATTTTTATGGTTCTTACTATTCAAATTCGTTGCAAAACAACTTATTTTGGTTACTTATGAGCACTTGGAGGATATTTGCCTCAGTGACCGCCAAGTATCCAATTGAATAACGTAGCCCACTTAGGACCGTGTGACGTCACACGGGGTCTGTTAGTTAACATCAAAAGTAACGGAACTGCTCTTTGCATAACCTAGTGTCTTTTAACAGTGATAAATATGCATAGAAAATAAACAAAATTTAATACAATTTTCATTTTTGTTACAATTTGGATACCAGCCCCAAATTTATCCCCATCCCCTCACATGTGTAAAAATCAAAATTATTTCAAATAGTATGAATGTCATGATAATCTGAAGGTTTGACTACGAAAGTCCATCTACAAGAAGATTTATTCATCAGGTTCCCATAACATAGCCCATGTGCTGTGCAAGCGAGGGAGCATTGCACCTGCATATGCGAATCAGGGATGCCAACCCAACGATTTTTCACGTAGATCTCCGTATTTTGAAGGAGATATACGTGCCTACATGTGAAAAATATTGCAAAATACCCTAAAAACTACAATTTTTGGGTAATATCAATATATTATGAATTAAATAAAAAAGATGATATGATTTATATTGTGTTAGCAGCACTAAATTCCGTTTTCGTTATGTTTACGAATGCCGTTTATATTTTTGTAAAACATGTACATAAATTATTATGTTTAATTTGAACAATGTAATTTGCTTTCTAAAACGACTAATGAAATTAATAACAACGAAGTACAATACAGTTAATTTAAAAATTTAATGGTTTATTCATTTTTTATACCCTGAACCCATTGAAAATGGGAATTCAGGGTATAATGGTTTTGTGAAAAGTATGTAACAGGCAGAAGGAGGCGTGGCAGACCCTATAAAGTATATATATTCTTGATCAGCATAAAAAAATAAGTTGATTGAGCCCTGTCCGTCTGTCCGTCCGTCCGTCCGTCCGTCCGTCCGTCCGTATGAACGTCGAGATTTCGGAAACTACAAAAGCTAGAGAGCTGAAATTTCACATGAACACTCGTATGTTACCTACGCAATACGAGTTTATATTGTTTTATCGATAAAAAATCGAAAATTCGTTTACATTTTTTAGGTTTTTTGGGTATAACTTCTACACCGTTTTAGCTAGAGACTTCAACTTTATATATTTAGATAGATATTATGGATACACAGATTTTGTAGTTTTAAGATTTTGGATGCCACGCCCCCTTCGCCCCCAATTTGGAAAAAACACATTTCAAATACTAGAGATTTGCAATTTGGCCCATAGGTAGATTTAGATACTGTTGATCTACTCTGAAAATTCATGAAGATCGTCCATTTAGAAATGGAGTTATAAGCGTCCAAAGTTCAGCCCAACCCACCCCCAAGACAAAGCAGCAACTGCGCAGTTAGCAGAGCGCGCGCCTATAAGTGCGTAAAGAAGAAGAGTATCACTTTTTTGCAGGGTTCAGGGGATTTCGTAGTCGAGCAGTCTCGACTAGAGCCTTCTTACTTGTTTTTAAATTGTTTTTAGGCTTTAAAGTACAGATCTAGGTATTTCAGCAAAATTGTACTACGGAAAAACACGTAGATTTTGGAGCCTGGCTACGTAATTCTCAAATTTTGACTTGGCATACGTGATGCGAATGCGGATGTGTGTATGTGCATGTATTATTTGTAATGTATGCAGAATCGAAGCGTAAAATGTTGTCTTCCTTGTTTTTTTAGACTGTTACTGCTGAATTTTGGGTTTAATTTCACTGCGAAACTTTAAAATCTCATTTGGACAACAAATTATCCAATTACAACCCTACAAGCATTTGGAAGACTGTTTGAACAGAAATCGTGTTGAGTAGTGTTTTTTGAGTCGCCTTGATGATTCAAAAATTATTAATCTCATAAACGATCGTAATAAGACTCATAAATGACACTTCCATATGCTCAAAATATGGTTGGTTGAAAACACACAGACAAAATGTAAGGCGATCGCCAATTGAACACGCAGGTGATTAAAAAATGATCATTGCAATGTTGCTATGCAATCATATTCTGCTCCCTGGAATGATCCAAACGGGATTGTTATCTTAATTAAATGGTACATTTTGTCGAAATGTGGAAATTTTGGCATTCGTAGAAGTGCTAACGTGACGTGCAAGCTGTGCTACGAATTTATATGTAAATAAAAAATTAAAATTAAACGAATTTTAAAAGAAAATTGTGTTCGTTGCATATTATTGGAAATATGACTCGGAAAAGAGTCACAAATGATTCAAAGATGACTGGAGGAAGACTTATAAGATTGAATTATGTCTCGAAAAAGAGTCAGAACTGATTTAAAAATGAGTCATAAGCGACTCACTCAAGAGCTGTGTGTTATTGATATTTTATTATGTATATTCGAGTTATGCGGAAGATTGCGATGAGTAGTAGCGTTTTTCGAATTATTGTTCTGAGTCCAATTACCGCTTTTGAAGACTATTTTACACTTCAATATTGTACATACATATGCAATTTCCAATCGGGAATCATCGCCTTGTCGCGGTTGAATTTGAAATAATCTGACTTTACTCTGTTAAGTTAAGTAATGACATATGTATAAAGTTAACAGATAAATGCATTGTTGTCGAATATTTCCTGTTGTTTATTTATAGCTATTTTGATAGCTCTTTTCATTAATAACATTTAACTAATATTTTCTTGTAATAATCAATATCGAAATAATATTGGGTTTTAAAATAGAACTAAAAAGTTTTTAGTAAAAACAATCAACCGAAAGGTGTCAATTGTGTAAGGCAATTTTTTAATTTTAGGACATATAATGAAGCAATAGTTTCGTTTATTTATTATATATATATATCTATATACGTTAATCTTTCTTAAATTACACTTTTTCAATATCCATTTTACGTTACTCTCCTATTTTATTTTTAGCTGGCGCATAGCATTATTGCGTTACGTTATGTTACTTTTTTGGTATTTTCTTATTCACCACTAGTGGTCACATGAATTTAAAGAGAAGGAGTGAGCGAGAGCAAAGTATCGGTAGACGTGCGTTTTAAGATACATAGGTAAAAAGTGCAAATTGAATAAAAATTAAACAAATTAATTAGGAAGCTTAGGAGTCTGAAAAATATTTTAAGACTGTGCTCACAATTAGAAAGAAAACATGTAAAAAGGTGCATAACCGCAACTCATGGATAACAGAAGTCCGACACATGTATGTACATAAAAATGTATGGATATATCTGTCTCTTTCATGTTCGTAAGCTAGAAAGAAATAGTTAGAATTTGAATGAAGAGTTGCCACGTTATAGTTATTTTATATAAGACAATAATTATTAAAATGCAAATGTCCACGTAGCTGTATCTGTAATTAAAAATTATTAAAATATTTTTAGAGATTTCATTAATCTGAATAATTATATATATATATATATATATATATTATATATATAAATAAATATATTTATATATATATGTGTATATGTATATAAATGCACATACATATATAATCTATGGGTTCTTAAAAAATCGGAATAGGTGGCAACGTTACGCGAGCAGCCATTTATACAGTGGTGAATTGTCCCGTCATATTGAACGTGTTGTTTGATAATTTTCTCACCAACAAACGTAATTTTGTTATTTTAATCAGTATTAATGAGTTTATATTTATTGGAATTTTATTCTAAAAACAAAATCAACATAAAGTGTGATTTTATATTTCTTTTGGAATTGTGAAATTTCTGAGCAGCACGAATTTAATTTCTCATGCAGATGTTCATAAAAGCCGTACATACATACATACATATGTACATACTTTGTAAAATCGTGGAAGTGGCTTGGCTTTTTTAATACAAACATACATGCGAATGTATGTGTGTATCTGTCTTTCTTTATACTCACATAAGTACATATTTGTGAAAAAAATTATTTTAATCGATAAAAGGAAAAAATAACCTAATTTAATTTATAATTTATATCATAGTGGTTTTAAAAGTACAATATTTATAAATTCAACGAACAAAAATATTTAATGCGCGGGCACTTTCAACGTAATTTGATTGATTTTCATGGATGCCCTTTTTATATATGTATATTTCGTTGATATGTATCGAAAAAGTCTTTAAAAGATTATTAATGTGTGCGAGTGTGTTTTATATCATATTTGTTGATTCGTTGTACATATAAGAGTGTGTGCTTGTGAGTTAATGTGTGTGGTTGTGTAAGCGTGTGTTTATGCGTATGGTTTTTTTCTGCAAATGTATGTGTGTGTGAGAAAAAGTACAGAGTTAAATAGGATGATTGCGTCAATGACTACTGCCCAGAGTTGTCAAGTATGTTTATTACATTCGAACAAACAAACAGACACGCACACACATAAATACAATGTGTATATACTTTTCTGCTGAACTGTAAAAATGTGTATTTTAAACAAAAAGTACTCGACACACAGATGTAAGTGAACGAAAAACTAATAAAATATTTTAAGCATATGTAAATATGTCCTGTAAGCAACACTTATGATATTTATGCTTTGTGTACTTATTCTTTCTTACAAGTTGGAGAGGTATTCAGAAAATACATACAAATTTCTCATGTTTTTCGGTCATATACATTAAGGAAATCGTTGTTTTCCAGGCAATATCAACAACAATCAGTGGTTCGGAAACATTAAACATAGATATATATATATATAATATAGTATATATATATTTTATATAATATATATATATATATTTTATATAATATATATATATATATTTTATATAATATATATATATATATATATATATATATATATATATATATATATATATAATATATATAATATATATGTATATATATATATATATCAATACTTAAAGGAGCAAGCAGACAATTGAAAACAAGATTATTACCAACCGTAAGAGTTCGTTCAATGACAATGCAATCCCAAATATAGTCGAGACTACTGGGTGTGAAAATAGGAATGCGCCACATACTAGTCCAGCTAAATATCAATTAAGACAATTGAATACAATGCGCGAGGCGCTCTTCTCACAGGATGGCTGGGGATGCCAGCATGTTAATCAGGATACCAATTGGGAGGTGCCTAGTTCCCCGGAGCCGGCCAATAAAGATCCATCGGTACCATCGATGTGGAAGCCAAACATTAATAACGGCACCGATTTATGGGAATCGAATTTAAGAAACGGAGGCCAGCCACCTGCCCAACAAGTGCCAAAACCATCATGGGGTCACACGCCGTCGTCCAATTTGGGTGGTACTTGGGGCGAGGATGATGATGGTGCGGACAGCACAAGCGTTTGGACTGGTCAATCGCCCAATAGCGCAGCATCCAATGTTCCTGTGGGTGCCAATGCCCCAGGCGTTGGATCCTCTACGGGGCCCCAATGGGGACAAGGCGTTGGAGTTGCCGTCGGTGTTGGAGTTCCCTTAAATTCAACGGGAAATAACAGTGTGCCAGCAACTGGAGCACTGCCCGTTGGCACACCTGGATGTAAGTACGATAAAGTCATTTAAAATAACTTTAACAACGCCATTACATATAGATCAAGATCACTAACCAAGGGGATCTGGCCCATTCTGTGAATTTATCTGCAAGCCAATAACCATCTATTCAATATTAAATTTAAATTGCTTTCATATCGACAATATTTTGTTTCATTCATGAAACAATTAACATCAATTGAAAAATTAAAGAAGGCATAAGAGATAGACTTTAGGATATCTCCCGATCAGAATCCCTTATTTCATAATTGGCTTGGCCTATAGCAATCTAAGTTGACTGCCTGTCGCCGATATATCTGTGAAAATAGAAATACCAACTCTCCCTTTGAAAAGAAAATTTTTGCTGTTTTGTTAATTCGGTTTAAGCCTTCACGGCATTGCGCGAAGCTCAACCCATTGCCATGGCAAGTTGCTGTTCCCTAGTTTCAGTTTAATATTTTTATTATACCCTGAACCCATTGAAATTGGGAATTCAAGAAGTATTAGTTTTTTTTTTTTTTCAGGGTTCAGGGTATCTTGCAGTTGAGCCGTCTCGACTAGAGCTTTTCTTCTTTTATGATTAAAATAAAATTAATGTCGAATGTCAATTTGCGAAAAAGGGAAGCCCTTTTACATTCAGAAGATACTTAGATATAGGTTAGCTTGATACTATGATCATTGCGAAGGATATTACATATTTTGTAAGCCATTGAACTATAGTCGTATGACTGGAATAGCAGCTCTGCGAAAGTCTGGCACTTCCGAGTCTGTATTAGAATTCCGTTTTTAGTTATCTTCACGCAACATAGAATAACACTTTTTGTATTATATTATTATATATATATATATATGTAATAGGTGGAAGTAACGGAAATAATTTAAGTGGAACTGGAACTGTTGGAGGAGGAGCTGGAGCTAATGTTGGAAATACTGGTAATGGCTGGGGAGATCCTCGGGATATGCGACCCTTAGCTGGAGGTGGTGGCGGTGGTCCAATTGACATTCGAAACGTCGATCCGCGTGATCCGATAACAATGCGTGGAGTTGGCGCTCCAACTGGAGATCCAAGAGACTTACGCATGATTGATCCAAGGGATCCGATACGCGGTGATCCACGTGGTATATCAGGCCGCTTAAATGGTACATCCGAAATGTGGGGACACCATCCACAGATTGCCCACAATCAAATTCAAAATATTAACAAAATGGTTGGCCCTGTTGTGGGCGCTGCTGGCACAAATATTACGAGCTCAAATATTGGTCCAGCTAACGTTGGCTCCATTTCAAGTAACATTGGAGCACAATGGGGTGCCGCACCACAACCTGTTGTTGGCGGAGGCGGTGGTGGTGTTGGTGTTCCAAAGGACTTAGCAAAGCAAATAACGGGATGGGAGGAGCCATCACCGCCACCGCAACGACGGAACATACCCAATTATGATGACGGAACTTCGCTATGGGGACAACAGACGCGCTTACCCGGCAGCGGAGCCCACTGGAAGGACATGACAGACTCGATGAGCCGCAGTCATTTAATACGTGCCCAAAATCCAGCTAGCCAAATTGTTGGAAGTAGCAATGTGGCTGGCGGTGTCGGTGGGAATCCCAACAACTCTATGACTGGGGTTGTTGGGGCACAATCTCGATTGGCGAACACAGCCGGATCAAGTGGTGGAGTTGGAGTTGGTGGACAACATGGTAAACCGGATTCTGGTGTCATGTGGGTACATCCAAATAATAGTGGAGCTAGTGGCGGCGGCCGAAATGCTCAACAAGTCAGCTCCTGGGGTGATGATAGTCATAATGTTGGTGTTGTTGGTAGTGGAAGCGGAGGTGGAGGCTCTGTCGGTGGCAACAACTGGGTAGACGATAAACAAAGTAATTCACTTGCCCAAATTGGCGGCAATTCAACATCATGGAACGATTCACCGACCAGTGGCGTTGGATGGGGTAATAAGCAAAGCAAATTATCAACAGGCGGAGCTTCGTCTGGCTGGAACAATCCAAACACTGTTGGTGTCAATGTCGATAGCAACGATTTATCTTCGGATTGGCCTCATGGCGGCGCAATAGTTGCAAAAAACCAGCAGCAACAGCAGCAGCAGCAACAACAACAACAACAGCAGCAACAACAAAAACTGGCTGGCATTAATGTTGGAGTTAGCTTACATAACACTGATATTGTTAAGCAAAGCAAGCAATATAGAATTTTGGTGGACAATGGCTTTAAAAAGGAAGACGTTGAGCGAGCACTGCTGAATAGCAATATGAATATTGAGGATGCAGCCGAAATGCTGCGTTCCAACACAAGTTCATCTTTGGCGGCAATGGATGGGTGGCGCCGCCACGATGAAGTACTTGGTTCCTATGCTGATCATTCAAATACGAGTAGTGGATTTCCACAACGATATCCAGCACAACCTTCAATGTCATTCCCTCCGGTAAAGAAAACTAATATTAGTTAATGACTTTTGCTTTAGTTTACTTCACTTTGTTTTATTATAGAATAATCTTATGACGAATATAAGTGGGACACCTGTTACTGGTGGCAATAATTCAAATATGGCTGCATTGCAAGTGCAAAAATATTTGAATCAAGGTGGTCCACCACATGGCGTAGCTCTTGGACCACAATCTGTAAGTGCATCAAATGCATCTGTTGTTGGATTCTGCCAAAATCCATCGAATACAGCGCCAGCAGTCAATATGGCATCAAATGCTAATAATCAACCATCGGGCCAGCATATTCGTATGCTTGGTCAACAAATCCAATTGGCCATTCATAGTGGCTTTATATCCAGTCAAATATTGACACAGCCTCTAACACAAACTACGTTAAATTTATTGAATCAACTACTCAGCAGTATAAAGGTGATAAATTTGTGTGTTTTTTGTAAAATCATATGTCAATGACTTTATTTCTTTACTTAGCATCTTCAAGCAGCACAGCAATCACTATCTAGAGGCGGTAATGCCAATCAAATGGTTGTTAATGTAACGATAGCCAAATATAAACAGCAAATTCAGAATTTACAAAACCAAATCAATGCACAACAGTCTGTTTATATAAAACAGCAAAATTTGCAACAAAATTCACAACAGCAGCAGCAGCAGCAACATCAATCCGGACATCTGAATAATTCCGGAAATGATTATTTGAGAAATCACGATGCAATTGCTACACTACAAGGAAACTTTCCGGAGCTTAATTTAAATAAGGTACGTATGTAAATATATATATATATATATATATATACAATCCTAAATGCAAAATATTCGTGTATATTTATATTTACTTTGCGAGATCGGACTTAAATATATAGGTACTAATTAAAAACAAGTAAGAAGGCTCTAGTCGAGACGGCTCGACTACGAGATACCCTGAACCCTGAACCTGAAAAAGTAATACTCTTCTTCTTTAAGAACGTATAAGAGCGCGCTCTGCTAACTGCGCAGTTGCTGCCGTGGCTTGGGGTGGGTTCTAAATGTATCTTTTTGCCAAATTTCAAGTCTCTAGTTTTTGAAATGCGTTTTTTGCAAATTGTGGGCGAAGGGGGCGTGGCATCCAAAATCTGAATTACAAAATCTGCGTATCCATATTGTCTATTTACATATATACATTTGAAGTCTCTAGCTCGAACGGTGTAGAAGTTATGATCAAAAAACATAAAAAACTGAAACGAAATTTTCGATTTCTTATCGATAATTTGGAAATGGGATGAGCTAACAAACGAATATTCATGTAGTTTCCAAAATCTCGACGTTCATACGGACGGACAGGGCTAGATCAACTTATTTTTTTATGCTGATCAAGAATATATATACTTTATGGGGTCTCCGACGTCCCCTTCTGCCTGTTACATACATTTAACAAAACCATTATACCCTGATTTCCCATTTTCAATGGGTTCAGGGTATAAAAAAAAAATCGCAATTAGTTTAACTAGCAATTGACTTTCAAAGGTATCAAACAAAAGAATAAATAATAAAAAATAAAAAATAAAACTAATAAAAAAAAAATGTAAAATATGAAATTATGAATGGCTCATGCAAGACTAGAACCTGCGACACCCTAACATTCGTTGCATCTGCCTAGTCATCTACACCACGGCGCACTTAAACGGTAGAGTAGCGAAAACGAATGAAATTCGCCATATACGAAAGAAACACTAAAGCAGTGGCTGAAAGTACAAATACAATTCAAAGACAAGTCTAACGCAATTTAAAAACAATTGTGATTCTTAGAATATATGTACACGCATGGCAACATAGAAAACGACCCAAGATTTTTTGTGTGTATATGTGCACACGCATACGAAAACTGACTTGCATTTCTCAACGTTGCTTGCATTTCGATTGTTATTTTAATTGCTTTAAAATTTTTTAAATATATAATGGAATGTAATGAGAGTTTCAGCATATGATCTACATATTCTATTTAACATTTTAGGTTTTTTTTAGAAATCATAACTCTTTAACAATTAGCTTTACATGCACAAATATGTATGTATGTATCATTGCAACCACACGCTGTTCTACGCTTGTACACATATATATACATATGTGTGCCCGCAATGCGTCTTGCTGTGTCGCTGCCTTGCTTGCTGCGCTACATGGGTTTTGATGAGAAAACTTTATAGACTAATAATTCTGTTTCTAGATGGACAATCGTATTGATATGTTCAGATTATGATTATGATATTCATATCTATATGCCAAACCAGTATTTGAAATGAATTTTTTACACATTTGGGGGTGTGGGGGCGAATTGGGGACCGGAATCCAAAATCTGACAAAAACCGAAATTGTATTAAATTAGTATCTATATATATACTGAAGACTTGGAGACTCTAGCTCTAAAGATGAATTAGCTAGAATTTTATAACTGGTTCCCGATAAATTCATTTATCGATAACTTTGCAAATATACGAGTTATCGAATTTCTGAAACAAACTCGTACGGCGCGTGCAATATACGAACCTAACACAAAAAGAATGAACTCTCTAGCTTTTGTATCTTCGGAAATCGACGCGTTCAAACATACGGACAGACGGACGGACGGACAGACGGACATGGCTATATAAACTTTTCTCGTCGCCCTGATCAAGAATATATATACTTTATGGGGTCTGCCACGCCTCCTTCTGCCTGTTACATACTTTTAACAAAGCGATTATACCCTGATTTCCATTTTTAATGGGTTCAGGGTATAACAAGTAAGAAGGCGAAACGGCTCGACTACAAAATACCCTGAACCCTGCAAAAAAAAAAAAAAAAAAAAAAAGTGATACTCTTCTTCTTTACGCATATATCAGCGCGCCCTCTGCTAACCGCGCAGTTGCTGCCGTGGCTTGGGGGTGGGTTGGGATCAATTTTGGACGCGTATAACTCGATTTCTAGATGGACGATTTTCATGAAACTTTCGGAATATATTAATAGCATCCAAATGTATCTATTTGCCAAATTGCAAGTCTCTAGTATTTGAAATTTTGGCATCCAAAATATGAAAAATACTGCGTATCTACAATATCTATCTAAATATATAAAGTTGAAGTCTCTAGCTAAATGTAAATGTAAAATGTAAACGAATTTTCGATTTTTTATCGATCATTTGGAAATGGGATGAGTTATCGAAAAAAAAAAAAAACAAAATAAAATCGTACTGCGTAACTAACATACGAGTGTTCATGTGAAATTTCAGTTCTCTAGCTTCTGTAGTTTCCGAAATTTCGACGTTCATACAGACGGACAGACGGACAGGGCTAGATCAACTTATTTTTTTTTTAATCTGATCAAGAATATATATACTTTATGGGGTCTGCGACGTGTCCTTCTGCCTCTTACATACATTTTCACAAAACCATTATACCCTGAATTCCCATTTTCAATGGGTCTCTTGTATTGTATAACATATATTCAATGCATATATTTCATTTATATATGATCAAATCATGTTAAATTATATTTTGTATATTAATTAAAACTTTTAGCCAAGTGGATATCAGAGTGCGCCCAATCAGCAGTCCCGCTTAAATCAGTGGAAGCTTCCAGTATTAGAAAAGGACACCATTGCAACAGATAGCACTGATTTTTCACGTGCTCCGGGCGCAACCAAACAAAATTTATCTAGCAACTCAAACAACATGGGTCCGTTGGGTCTACAAAATGATGGGTAAATTGAGAAGAAATATTATTTAATGAGCTAATGTGTAATTGATGAATATCTGATTGACTTCATTCTATAGTACTTGGTCTACTGGGCGCAATATTGGCGATGGTTGGCCAGATCCATCAATTGATAATGAGAACAAAGACTGGTCAGTTGCACCAACAGCAGCTGCGTATACCGACTTGGTGCAGGAGTTTGAACCAGGCAAGCCTTGGAAGGTAACTGTAGACATGGTTTCTCATATCCAATAACTACCCAAGCAGAAATTGATTTTTTAAGGGTTCTCAGATCAAAAGCATTGAAGATGATCCAAGTATAACTCCTGGAAGTGTTGCTCGATCTCCATTGTCCATTAATCCGACGCCAAAAGATGCTGATATTTTTGCCAATACTGGCAAGAACTCACCGACTGATCTGCCACCATTAAGTTTATCATCGTCAACGTGGAGTTTTAATCCAAACCAAAATTTCCCTAGGTATATATTTAATCGATTTGATATTTTCAAATATGTCTATAATTTTCTTAACAAAATTTCTCTTTAGCTGGTCAGACAACACTCAACAATGTGCCACCTCAGAACTCTGGACGAGTCCTCTCAATAAAAGCTCATCCCGAGGACCTCCGCCTGGCTTAAGCACAAATAAAGCGGGCGTTACTGCTACTACAACACCATCTCCTACGGTTGTTGGAAACTCCAATGGCTGGCTACCTAATCGAACTGTACCCAGCACTAACACAACTTGGACTGGTGGTAACGCCAGTTCATGGAACTCGAGTTGGTTACTTCTAAAAAATCTGACAGCTCAGGTATGTAGGAAAAATATTTTGATCCTATACAAATAGCATAAGTGCTGAAATTTTACTATAAGAGCTTAATGCCTATTTGATATGTTATATCACACAGTTTTACAGTACGTATTGGAGATTATTGAATTACAGTATAAAGACTCCGAGACAACATTTTTCTCAATCTGATATTCAGAGATAGTGCGTCTTAAATAGTTAAAAGTTTTATTTTTTGGATAGACTAAAAATTTTACAAAAGTCTTTAAATTGAATATTATTCGCAAATAAGGATAGTTAGTGATTTAATATTTCTAAATTGAAATGTATTTCATGGAAAATTATTATGATAATCATAAGGTAACACTTTTGAAGAAGCATGTGGCGCCATGCTTTCATTATGCCCTGAACCCAAAACGATAGTTGTTATTTTGCAGATAGCCACGATAATTCGCAAATGTGAGTTAACGAAAAAATAAACAAGTAAGAACGTTGCAGTTAGGCGCAACTAACTGCGAGATACTACGTACATGGCAAGCAACAAACGATTTTCTATGCCTACATATAAATATAAATATATAGTATACTAAGAATTGCAATTGAATTGACAGTTTGTAGCAGTGAACTTATTTGCTTTCTGCCATCTTAGCAATTAGTACTAAGCTGTTTGTATTAGGGTTGTTAAAAATATATCAAAATATCGATATATCGATATTTTTGTATAAAAAATATATTTATATCGGAATATTTTTATACCCGAATATCGAATAATTTTTGGAATATTTTTGATGTATTTGCGTTGGCAATTGTCTCATAATGGTGGAAACGCATTACTGTGATTTTAAAAATGGAACAGCCAAATGTAATTTGCGCCTTAAAGTAGTGATGTAAATTTGAATGAAAACATCGATGTCGATGTCCATCTATGTGTTCAAAATCAAACATCGATGTTGGATTGATACATCGGATTGAAAAATCGATGCAATGATGTATGGCCGATGTTTTAGAACATTTCCGTTTGACAATCAAACGAATATTTAATTCATTTATTTTTTTAAACTGCAAAATTTTGTTTGCAATTTGGGATAGGTACTTTTCATACCTTCCCAAACACATAAAGGGTCGCTTTCGAATGCGGTTAACTGCATTTCTAAATCCATGTCCACATTCGGATTATGACGTTGAGCAAGCTCATAATGGTGGTCCCAAAAAGATGTGGAGCTCACGGTAGTCTGTGGTATGACTTCATTGGTTCAAATAAGGATTTAATTTTCATAAATGCGTTGGCACATGCCGAAGGATCACTAAAATTTCAAAGTTTCCTGTTCACTGATCACAAAATGGCAATGTTATGTTATTATGAAATTAAACCATTGATGTTTTGCAAAATATCGATGCATCGCTCAACATCGGTATCAGCGAAAACATCGAAAAACATCGGAAAAATCTGTAATCTGTATGCATACAAAAGTTTGCATGCCAGAATATTCTAAGAATTGTGACTGAATTGGGAATTTTTCGATCGTTACTTTAGTTTTGTCAGAGACGCTCTAGCAATGCCTTATTTGGTTTTAGTTAACACAGATCATATTAGGTCAGTGGCGCTGATGGTAAGCGCTATGCAAGCTATACTTGGGTGCGTGGGTTCGAATCCCGCAGAAAACTTTTTTTTTTTTCAAAAATTATTATTTTTTAATTTTTTTTATATTTGTATATTTATTATAAAATGCTTGCTGCCAATTGATATTAATTTATAAACATACGCATATGAATTGTGCATTTAAGCTAAAACTAAAACAACTTTTCCGATTTGCCACGCTGCTTGCTTGGCAAGCAGTTTTTCTATGCATGCATATATGTATGAATGTTTGTACACAGATGTTTGTACATGTATAGACATCCACATGTGTATACATATTGCAAGAAGTGCGATTGTATTGTTTTGTTTTGTCACAAGCTGCTGGCCAGCTGATCAGCTGTGAATTTATTTAGGTTTAGCTAACGATTACATGTTGTTTTCAAAAGACCTGGGTTCGGATCCTGCTGGAAACTTTTTATTTATTAATCGAAAACTTATAAATTTTATTTTTTAAATTCATTAATATTATTATATTTATGTTAAAATGCATTTTGCCATCTTAGCAATTGCTACTAAGCTATTATATGCATGAATTATGCAGTTGGCCACAACAAACTTCTTTATTTTTTTTTTAAATTTAAAATTTTTACACTATAATTCGGGGGCATATATGAGTATATGTTTAAAATTTCAAGTCTTTAGCTCTAATAGCGCCGAAAAATATTGCGTTCATACGGACAGACGGACGGACAGCAAGACGGACATTGCACAAACACAATATACTTTTTCCCCTTTGGGAACAAAGTATAAAAACATGAGGTAACACATCAAATATGGCATCGCATATAAAAAACAAGCATTATGATGCATTCAGATGACCACGGTGATAGCTTCGACCACAGTACATACAATAGGTCAATTTTTAAAGTACACGGTGCGGAAAAGAGGGAACTTGAGATGTAACGCAGCTTGCCACAAACTTCTTGGGAAAGTAATCCGATAATTTTTTGGAATTCTCATAAGGCCACTATGACAATACTATCGAAGATCGCAATACTCATGTGGTAGCTCAGTGCCTTCGGAGTGACTTGCTTCGGCAATATGATGGATTCTCACATATCAGAACCCGTTTTTCTTTTAGTCTTTGAGTACCGAATACTGGCCTTGTTTTTTTGGTCGGATTGTAAATTTTTTGTGGGAAAAAAGTTTGTAAAATATCGAAAAAGATCGATATATCGACATTTTTAAAGTTGAATATCAAATACCATTTTGATATTTTTAAAAAATTTAAAAATATTCGACTACCCTAATTTGTATGCATGAATTATGCAGTTGGCCACAACAAACTTCTTTGCCGATTTGCCACGTGCCCAGTGGGCGTAGACGCATAATTTTTGGCCAGTTCTTAGAAAGAGCCGAGGCTAACATAACTGCAAAATTTAGTTGCTTACACTAAAATAATTAAGAGGTGTTTTTCGATATGGCACGCCCCCAAAGAGCCTTAAAAATTATTTTTAGGTCATCGATAGAGAAGGCCATTAGCTGAAACTTAACTAAACCTATCTAATTTTGAAACTGCAGGAGATATAAACTTTTGGGGTTTGCCACGCCCCCTGTGGGCGAAGATATATCTACTATAGCTTATTGATCTTGGGTTGTCAACCCGAGTATACATGCAAAATTTCAATTTGAAAAATCACTATATATTCAGGTCCGATTTTTTTATAGCTTTTTATACCCTGAACCCATTGAAAATGGGAATTCAGGGTATAATGATTTTGTGAAAATGTATGTAAGAGGCAGAAGGAGACTTCGCAGACCCCATAAAGTATATATATTCTTGATCAGAATAAAAAAATAAGTTGATCTAGCCCTGTCTGTCTGTCCGTCCGTTCGTCTGTATGAACGTCGAGATTTCGAAACTACAAAATGTAGAGATCTGAAATTTCACATGAATACTCGTATGTTAGTTACGCAGTACTATAACTCATCCCATTTCCAAATTATCGATAAAAAAATCAAAAATTCGTTTACATTTTTTAGGTTCTTTGGACATAACTTCTACACCGTTTTAGCTAGAGACTTCAACTTTATATATTTAGATAGATATTATAGACACGCCACACCTCTTTCGCCCCCAATTTGAAAAAAAAGAATCATTTCAAATACTAGAGATTTGCAATTTGGAAAATAGATACATTTAGATACTCTTAATCTACTCTGAAAATTTCGTCCATCTAGAAATGGAGTTATAAGCGTCCAAAGTTCAGCCCAACCCACCCCCACGCCACGGCAGCAACTACGCAGTTAGCAGAGCGCGCGCTCATGGCTGCGTAAAGAAGAAGAGTATCACTTATTTTTGCAGGGTTCAGGGTATCTCGTAGTCGAGCCGTCTCGACTAGAGCCTTCTTGTTGAACTTGGGTTGTCACCGCGAGTATACATTCCAAATTGCAACTCTCTAGTATGATTCATCAACTAGTATGATTACTGGCATACGGGCGCAAGAATTTTCCCTTTTTCCACGCTCCTAGTGGGCGGATCGGGAAAATTTGTACACTTTATAATTCGGGAGCATACATGAGTATATGTGCCAAATTTCAAGTCTCTAACTCTAATAGCGCTGAAAAATATTGCGTTCATACGCACAGACGGGCGGTCAGACGGACAGGTGGACGAAGAGCAAGATGCCCTTTTTGGGAGAAGAAAAAAACTCGTACTGCTTGTGTAATACACATGCAAAATTGCTCTCTAGTTTTTGTAGTTTATGAAATCTCTGCGTTTGTACAAATTGACAGAGCTATATCGACTCAGCTCGGAGCGCTGATCAAGCATATAGTACATATATATACTTTATGGGGTCTGCCTCACCTCATGCCTGTTATATACATTGTCACAAATACATAACCTGAATTTCCATTTTCATTGATTTATTAATCGTGTTTTCTTTGAATTTTCAGATTGACGGTCCTACTTTACGAACGTTGTGTAAGCAACATGGTCCACTTGTTAGTTTCCATCCATATTTAAACCAAGGAATTGCCTTATGTAAATATACAACGCGTGAGGAGGCTAACAAAGCACAAATGGCGCTCAACAATTGTGTGCTTGGAAACACAACGATTTATGCTGAATCGCCGAGCGACAATGAGGTGCAGAATATACTGCAGCACTTGCCACAACAACAACAAGCTCCGTCCACCTCAAGCGCCGGCAATACAGTCGTTAACAATGGCTCTGGCACGACTGGCGGTGGCAGTAGCGTGGCAAGCATATCTGGTGGCAGCAATAGTAGCAATGGTAATGGCGGTGGTAGCGGTGGCGTTGGCGTCGGCAATGCCGTCGCGAACAGCGTATCAAATCCAGTCGGCGTGCCCAGCAGCAATGCCGGTGGTTCTGGTGGGGGCTCGATCGGTGGCAGCGGTATAGGTGGTAACAATAATAATAGTAACGGCAGTAACAATATGAATCCCTCAACTCTAAATGGTGCTGCAGCAAATGGTGGTAATACCAATACAAAAAGCGTCATCGCCAACAACTCAACGGGTGGAAGTGTTAGCGGGAGTAATGTGGCTACAGTCATGACTCTTGGCACATCAAATGCTGCTGCTACTGCAACTAGCGCCAGTTCGACGTGGCGCCAAACAACTCAAAATCAAGCTATACAGGGTCCAAATAGGCCAACCGGTAGGGAATCAGACTATGATTATATATCTCAATTCGTTTGTTCCATTGTTGATGATTAGTGTGATGTTGATAGTGACGGCGATTATGATTATAATGATATATGTGTCGAGAAAATAACATAGTATTTCTATCTATCCAAACACACACATATATATATATATGTTATTGGAAGCGGCACACACACATATTAAAAGTGGATCGATCGACTGATAAACGAATGGACTTAGAATTTTTGTATGCCTGTAGATTTATTTTTCCTTCAACGTTCATAGTTTTTAGAGTATATTTATGTAAGAAAAATCGATGTATACATACATACAAACATACATACTTGGAAATGATACTTGAACTACACACTTGCTTTCCTTTCTATTTGTATGCAGTACAGAGTATACAGTTACGTAAATCTTAATTTTTTTAGAATAGCAACAAATACCCACAACAGTATATATATATATATATATATATATATATATATATATATATATGTTTGTGTGTGTGTGTGTGTGTGTGTGTGTGAATGTTTTTAAAAGACATCCATATGTATCTCTCGTTTGTTTAAGTATGTACATCGTTCCATACATGTTTGAAAATTTGATTATTTTTTTGTATCTCCGAAAACAAAAATATACATGGAGCAAACACTATAAAAACAAAAAATTACCTGTGTTATATACAAATAAATAGGAAGTTATAATCAATCACGGTTTTGCTTTCAATATAAAGCATTCCCACCGAACAATTCGGTTAAACATTACATGAACAAATTATCTCACAATAAAAAAAAAACTTAACTAGAAAATCAATTTGAATTTTAGTATGTCTGCATTGGATACTCTCTCTTTCTCTAATTCATTTATTTCATTTCTTTTAGGGCACTCTTTTTTTTATAATTTTATATACGTATGTATGTACATTTAATATTTTTTATGTAAATCGATAAAGATAAAAGATAATATTTCTTTGTTTTCCTACAAGAATGTTTGGTATACGTACATACAATCGCACAATTACAATTAACAAGGGGAGATGTCTCGTATATTCTAAACATTCTAAGATAATTATAAGCATAAAATCAAAAGATATCTATTATTATTTATTATTGTTTCCATTATTTATTATTGTATCATGCTATATATTTCATCGACCTTATTTCTAAATGAGCATAGCTTCGAAGCATAGTTTTCTATGATAAATTCGGGCATGAGAGCCTGTATATATTTAATTTCTTAAAGTCAAGGCAACACAGCTGTAGTCTAGTGGGGCCGTCCAGAAGACCGACAAGTCCTAAATAACGAATCTAGCTGCACTTATATGAGCATATTTTAAATGTTTTGGAAGCTAGGAACTACGCTTAAGTGTAAAATGAACTCGTATAAATTATAATTTAAAAAAAACTATAGATTAACGTCTTCTAAGAATACACATGTTCTTGGTTTGAAAGTTGCATTTGAATTTCCATGAGAATAAATTAGGTTCTCGTTCCAGTTGTTAATGCATAAAAAAGGACCTCATTTCCAATTCAATACTTAACGACAATTACTACCAGTTTTGTTGAAAATATAAAATTCAGTATACTTAATATATGTTGATTCATCCTCAATCTACTCTCTATGATTAATACACCTATATCTACATATATAATGGATAAGTGATTATATTATCAGTTTCATCACTTCAAATTTTATTCAAAAAATCAAACCTTTGTCTATGTATGTGTGTTTGTGAGTACCAATTAAAAGTATGTTTGTATGTATGTGCGAGTAAAAAATTAAAATGAAAATTTAAGAATTAAATTAAATTCAAAAACGATAAATAATATAATTGGGTTTTCCGGATATGTATGTATACTGATTGCTTTCATTTTGCTGTGAAGGTGTTATGCGCTATTTACATACGTATGTGTACATGTTTAAACTGTGATTTTAATCAAAATTAAAAAAATAAATAAATAAAAACCCAATGTTTTCTGACATGTAGTGATAGGAAAATTGCAAATGGACTATATAATATTTACTAAGTAACTAGTTAATGTATATTTGTATGTGTTCCATCACTAACAGAATTCAAAGTGAGCATTTCACACGTATGGGTGTGTGTGTGTGTACGTATGCTCACCACTAATAATAAAACAGCACATGCATATAAAATATCATAGAAAGAAATAATGTGTTTGGATAGATACATACAAGCGTTAACCATTCAACACAAGTTAAATGCTCATCGGGATGTATGCATGCATGTGTAAATGTACGTACAACAGCTTTCATTAGATGTATCACATGAAAAATATATGTACATATGTATAATGCTCATCCCTAAGAAGAACAATGCACACATCAATTATGAAGTTTGAGAATGAGTTTGTGTTTACGTACATACATACATATGTATGTATATGTAAATATGTAGGTACCCTGTGTGTAACATGTAAACCAGGCCTATAAATATTAACATACATTATTATTTAGTAATATTTAACAATAACTGTTTACAAAAAAAAAAGGTATAAAATGATTAATATCAACATGAAAAACAAATATAATTAATTAATTTATATTAAAAATGTGTTATCGGTGTAATTTGGTTAAGTGAATACAACTATTTACAAGCATAACATAATATTTAAAATGAATATATAATATATATATAGTGCATTTGGGTTAATATGTATACATACAGCTACAACAATTCAAACACGTACATATGTATGTATATCCAGCGTCCAATGCACTTTGGGTAAATCAGTACTTTATTTAAGAAAAAAGGAGACAATTTATTACATACATATATATATATCTGAATTGAAATAAGTCTTAAATAATAAATATATAAATTAAATCCAAGTACAAACGGTGATTAATATACAGATGAAAGCTATCGAATTTCTGAACAAACTTGTACTGCGCGTGCAATATACGGACCTAACACAAAAATAATAAGAAGTTTCTAGCTCTAATACATCCGGAAGTAGACGCGTTTGAGCATACGGACATAGGGCTATATCGACTCAGCTCGTCACTCTGATCAAGAATATATATATGTACATAAATACATACATATGTACATACATATACTTTATGGGGTCGGACACGTCTGCTTCTGCCAGTCACAAACATTAAAACAAAAACCATTATACCATGATTTCCCATTGGATCCATTGGGTCCAGGGTATAAAAATAAAAAATTAATTCAAACAAAAAACTTAAGCCCACTATATGTTGCTTAAAATTTAATAATAATAATAATAATAACAATTTTATCCATGACAATTTAAGTGAAATACGTACATACATACATACATACATACATATTTAGAACAAGTAAGAAAGGTGCAGTCGAGACTGCTCGACTACGAAATCCCCTGAGCCCTTCTTCGAACGAATAATATTCCAAGAATGCTTCGTTTCGATTCTCTACGCGTTAGAAACTTTACATGGAAAAACAGGAACACACACACACACGCTGATCTATGCTTGTACGCCTGTATGTGTGTATCCATGTGTGTAAGCATTGGAAGCGTCTTGCTGTCTCGCTGCTTTGCTGCTGGGTCGCATGGGTTTTAATGAGAAAACTTTGATGATTAATAATTCTGTTTCTAGATGGACGATTGTATTGATATCTTCAGATTATGATTATGATATTCATATCTATATGCTAAACCAAACTGCATGTCTCTAGTATTTGAAATGCGAAATGAGGACTGGAATCGAAAATCTGACAAAAAATTGTATTAAATTAGTATCTATATATATGCAGAAGACTTGGAGACTCTAACTCTCAAGATATATTAGCTAGAATTTCATAACTGGTTCCCGATAAATTCGTTTATCGATAACTTTGCAAATATACGAGTTATCGAATTATCTTCGGAAATCGACGCGTTCATACATACGGACGGACGGACATGGCTATATCAACTTTTCTCGTCACCCTGATCAAGAATATATATACTTTATGGGGTCTGCCACGCCTCCTTCTGCCTGTTACAAACTTTTAACAAAACCATTATACCCTGATTTCCCATTTTCAATGGGTTCAGGGTATAAAAAAAGGCGTGCTCTGCTAACCGCACAGTTATGGCCAAGGTGGGTTGGTCTATATTTTGGACGCCTATAACTCCATTTCTAGATCCGTTTTTATTCGAATTGGGGCGAAGGGCGTAACAATCTGCCTATCCATAATATGTATCTAAATATACAAATTTGAAGTCTCTAGCTGAAACGGTGTAGAAGTCACGTTCAAAAAACGTGACGTAACCAAATTTTCAATTTTTGTATCAATAATTTGGAAATGGGATGAGTTAACGAAAACGGATGAGTTCAAAAAATAAAAAAAATAAAAAATTTCCCAAAATTTTAGCTTTTTTTAAAGTATGTTCCCACTAAAACAGCTTTTTTTGCTCAACAAAAATTGGCAACACTGATGCACACACACATTTATGTATGGTTAGTGCATGTACACACACACGCACATGTCTCTAGTATTTGAAATAAATTTTTTACACATTTGGGGATGTGGGGGTGAATTGGGGACCGAAATCCAAAATCTTACAAAACCGAAATTATATTAAATTAGTATCTATGTATATACACACATATATACAGTCAGCAAAACATTTATTCGTACAGTTGAAATTTGAAAACATTTTGCTTCATAAATAAAAATCAGACTAGATTTCAAAAAAACATTTAATTCAATATGATTCGCCTATTGTTTTTATAACTAATTCTAATAACAAAAACAAAAGAATTAAATTATTAACATAAAAATCTTAGAAACTAATCAAATAATAACCGTTTTTTCGCACACAATTTATTCGTACAGTGCACATTACTCGTATTTTAATAAGGCAAATGACTCATCAAAAATTTTTTTTAATATTTGGTTGGTCCCCCTTTGCAGCTATGACATCTTTCAATCGGCGTTGCATGCTGTTGACCAAATTTGAAGTGTCATTTGCACTAATTTTAGCCCATTCAATGGTTAAAGCCATTTTAAGAGAATCCTTGGATGTTATATCATGTTTCCGAATTCTTTTCTCAAGCAAATTCCACACGTGCTCTATGGGATTAAGGTCAGGAGACTGTGGTGGAGACTTCAACTGTTTGCAGTGGTAAATAAGCCACTCCTGAACACTATAAGCGGTGTGCTTGGGATCATTATCTTGCTGGAAAATGAAAGTTTTTGGATCCAGACCAAGTTTTGTAGCACTTGCGTGTAAGTTCTCCTCCAAAATGCTCTTGTACACGTGTTGATCCATTTTCTGATCAATAAAGACCATTTGACCAGCTCCAGCTGCCGATATGCAGCCCCAAACCATCACATTGCCCCCGCCATGCTTTAC
Source organism: Drosophila antonietae (assembly GCA_030914385.1). NCBI lineage: Eukaryota > Metazoa > Arthropoda > Insecta > Diptera > Drosophilidae > Drosophila > Drosophila antonietae. Next base: position 42,498 of record JAUESO010000045.1, on the reverse strand, counting down.
GGTGGGTATTAAGTTTTTTTCCTTCATGGCTTCATTTACTTTTCGCCATACTTTTGGGGGTCCGTCGTGTCCAAAAATATTAAATTTTGACTCGTCACTAAATAAGACATTTTCCCAAAAGGAATTTGGCTCATTTACATAACGTTTAGCGAACTGCAGCCTCTTTTTTTTGTTTTCCTTCGATATGTAGGGCTTACAACGAGCAACTCTACCGTGATACCCAGCCTTGTGCAAACAGTTGCGGATAGTTTGAGGACAGACTTTTTTCTTAATTTCATCGTGGACACTTTTGCAGAGTTCTGTTGAGGTAGTTTTTGGGTTTTGGACCACAGAAGCTACTAATCCCGTGGTGTTAGAATGCTAGGTCTACCAGCATTTCCATGGTTGGTGCCAATTTGACCAGTGCTTGTATAAGTTTTAATTATACTCTGCACTGTCGAATGTGGCCTATCCACTAATCTGCCTATTTCCCGAAGACTACGATTTTCCAAATATAATTTAAGAATCAATTTGCGGATATCTGGTGAAACATCTTTTCCTCGGCCCATTTTACACAGTTTTTCTCAATTTTTCTCAATTTAACTTGAATCAAGTAACAAAAATTCACAATAATTTTGTGCTTACCCATGTGCTTTGCTGATATTTAACGAATAGCTCGAAAAGGGAATTTAAAAAACGGTAAATGCAAGTGCTTGAAATGCGTAAACTTAAGCTGTACGAATAATTTGTGTGCGTGTTTTCCTGCACTTAAATCACACTTTAGTGATTTATTTATTGTGCTTATAAAATATTGCTAATTTTTTTCAATAATTTTATTTAAAACTAGTTTGTCTAACGGACTGCATTCAAAAAAAATTTTTTTTTTAAATATTTCTGTTCTTAAACAGCATTTTAAATAAAAACATATGAGTGTACGAATAAATGTTTTGCTGACTGTATGTGTATGTATATATATATATGTATATATATATATATATGCAGTAGACTTTGAAGACTAACTTTATAGATAATAGAGCTGTAAAACTATCGATCTATCGAATATTTATAGTTTTGCGTCGCTATCGATGGTTTTTGTGTACTATCGTTAGTGGTAATATCACGTCACATCACTTGTTTTTGGGCAATTTGGCTGGTCGACAGCAAATTTAGGCAATAAAGTATGAGTCAGAGCGAATGTTCAGCCTTAAAACCTAAGCATGTGGACATGCTCCTTTTTCTTCATCACAATTCTAGGATCTTGGCAAAAGACTGAAAGACCAACATTTAATTTTAACTTAATTCAAACTTGTTATGTTTTGTAATAGACCATGAAGGATCTCAGTATGTTAAACAAATGAAATGTTTATTAAAATCTTTATTTTTATTATTAAATATTCATTAACTTAGTTTGCTTTTGAAGTTGAAAATTCTTCGATAGTACTATCGAATACTATTGAATATTTCTTGAAAAACCATCGAAACTATTGAATGTTGCAACCATCGATAGTTTTACAGCTCTATTGGATAACCGAGATATAAATTTATAACTGATTCTCGTTAAATGTTTTTGTCGATAACTCTGGAAATATAAAAGTTATCGAACTAACACAAAAACTGAACCGAACTCACCAGCTCTTATATCTTCGGAAATCGACACGTTCAAGTATACGGACGAACGGGCATGGCTACATCGACTCAGCTTGTCATCCTGATTAGGAATATTTGTAGTTTCCAAAATCTCGACGTTCCCTCGGACGGACAGACGGAGAGGTCTATATCAACTTATTTTTTGTGCTGATCATGAACCCTACAAAAAAAGTGATACTCCTTTTCTTTACGCACGTATGAGCGCGCGCCCGCGAAGTTGCTGCCGTGAGTTGGGCTGAACTTTCAACGCTTATAATTCCATTTCTAGATGGATCATCTTCATGAATCTTTCAGAGTATATTAAGAGTACCTAAATGTATCTTTTTGCCAAATTGCAAATTGTATGTACTATTTGAAATGCTTTTATTAATAGAACCATTTCGTTCGAGCGTTGGTAGCGAGTGTTGCAGTGATGTCATTTCAGCTTTTTTCCAGCCAGATCTGGATGTTTTTAATTCTAGCTTTTTACAAATTTAATTTTTTTTAAATTTAATTTTACTTTTTCTTAATTTGGTTAGTTGTTTCTATCGTATTTGACGGTTGAAATGTTAAAAATGTAAGTCTACTAGTAAAGTATCGATATTGGATCAGTGACATGATCTAAAAACCTATTTTGCATTAGCTGCACTGAAGGAAAAATGCAAAAGAGCTTAAATTTTGTATGAACCGTTTTGTGACAACAAAATCACTGGCTTGGTCAAATGCCGAAGTTGAGGGTTTTTAGCCACGTAAGTATGGTGAAATTCAAAATACGAAATAGGATGAACGTTGTTACGTTAAACACTATATTAAGGGTCCATATTTATATATATTTTTAAATTAAAAATTAATTTATGTAAAATTTTAGGTATGGATTGTACCGACAAAACAAATGCTGTTTTGATTACAAACCATTACCCAGCTGTCTAATAAGCGATAAGGAAGATATTGACAATATAGTATTATTATTAAAAAAAAAAAAATATATATATATATATATATGTATAAATATCCGTTTTTTCCCGGAGACTCAGCTTTTTTTTATGCTGTTTTCTTGAGTCGATTTAGCTGTTTTGGCGTAACAAAAAATGACATCACTGCCTAGTTGTCTATGTATTGTATGTATGGTTAGTGGTATTACTCATTCGGTATGTACATACGTAAGTATATATGTATGTATATTTGGCCAACTTGGAGGGGAGGAAGTTGAACTATGAAGAATTTATCTCGCTTAAACAAGGTTTGTATTTGAAGCTTTTTCAGCGTTCAAAAACTATTTCATAACAAGGCGTGTTCGCTAGTGCTGGGAAAAAGATCGATCTAAAAACGATAAATCGATGTTTTGATAGGTATCGAAAATATCGATACTGTTAACTTCGATACTCTATATATCGCCATCTCTACATCGCCATCGGCATCTACACCAGTGTTGCCAACTTGGCCTTTTTCCGGACAGATCTGTCCTTTTTGAAATTACAACTGCCGCAAAAATTTAGAAACAGCCCCTGTCCGGAAAAAATGCCTTTTTTATATTATTTTGACCTTTTTTCATCCTTTTTAATTGTTAAAGGTTGTTTATAAAATTTGTCAAGTAAATCAATATCATCGCTTTAATATTGCTTTATTGCAACATATTTTACGATGTATCACTGTTTCAAACGCTGTAGCCCTGTAATCGAAAATATATTTATCGATCGATCATTAAGTTTTCAAAAGTTTAACAAAAATGTCAAAGGAAATTTACAAACTGAAATTTAGGGTGTCGCGGTTAAACGACCCATTAAAAAAAAATGGATTAGCCGCGTTCCCAATAATATTGATAAGGCATTTTGCAAATACTGGAAGTGCAGTTTATATACAAAACTTTTAGAATGGAGAGATAAAGAAAGTGTCGTATCTTTCTGAACTGAAGTTCAGAACCACACAGACTCAGCAGGAAACAAAAACTTTTCGGACTGGGTGCATTTGTTATCACTTTGCTGTCGTTGCCATGGTCAAATGCTGAGGTGGAAAAACTAATTAAGGAACAAGCTGCATATTGATACCTTAAATTCTATTTTGGCAATTAGGTTGGTTTTACTAGTTAACAATTACATACAATTAAATATAATATCTTTGGATTAGGTTTAGACTACATCGGAACGGCAAATGTTGCCAAAACTACAATAAGCTACCGGCAAATTGTGTACGCCAAATTGGCACAAATAATACATTCAACAAAGGAAATGTCAATTTTGATGCGGTGCTACAGCTTTTAAAAGAAATTAAAATCAAATTCCATTTTTAAAAATAGAAAAAAATGTTATCCGTTTTTTTTACCTTTTCAAAAATATGTTGTCCCTTTTTCGTCCTCTTTTTTGTGTCTACTGTCCTGTTTTTCGGCGAAAAGATGGCAACACTGATCTACACACATATACTATAATACATTCCAATGAACTGATCTCAAAGAATGCCTTTTTTTATATTTTTAATTTTAGTTTTGTTACATGCCCAATGAAAGAAGCTACAAAATATATTTTTTATTAGTTTGTTCTATTACTTTTAAGAAAAAAAATTTTAAATGTGTCTTTATTTTGAAAGCGTAACGTATTTTCAGTTTTTCCAAGTTGCTTGCGATCATTATAGGCTCTTGAGCTATCAGCAAGTGAGCCACTGAGCCATATGAGTGAGTTGGCTCACTTCACAAAAAAGAGCGAGTGAGATGGCTCACCTCAATGAGCTTGATTTACCCAATTATAATTTTAATAAGAAATTCATCTTTTGTTTTTTATATTAAAAATTTGTTTTTTTTTTTTTTAATTTTGGGGGTTAAAATATTTTTATGAAAAGATTGATACATCGATCTGAGACCCATACATAATATCGAAATATCGATCTAGGTAAAGATCGATCTTTTCCCAGCACTAGTGTTCGCAATAATGAATATATCCACTAACCACACAAATATTGTATCGACATATATATCCAATTTATCCAATTTAACCTTGGCATTAAATTGGTCTTAGCCCGATATTTATTAGCAAAACATTTATTCTCCTTCTTTGCTAGTTGTTGAATATGAATTATGTATATCCGATTTTTATTTGAATTGGTTTTTATTAATAGATATACATGTATATGTGTTTCAATTGTTTGCTATGTGTATGTATTTATACAGAATTTGGTTTATGCTTTCTTAACAAGCCTATCGGGCTCTGTTAATGAATTACATCTAATAATTACATTTAAGAGTACAAATACAGTTCGATGTATACATCACTTAAAATATTCAATTATAAGTTGTGTACTAATTTAAATATAAAAGAATGTATTTATATGCACTTAAGGAAATTCGCAGTCTAATTACAATTCATTAAAATCAAAGAAAAATGAAACATACTGTTCAAATAACTTTTTAATTAAATAATTTAAAAATAGTGTTTTAGTTTTGGGATCCATATAAAATGAATTATTTTAACGTAGCTTTCGTTTTAAATGCTTTTTTTCACTCAACTTTGGAGTTTGTAATAATAAAATAAGTATTGTAATAATTAAAATAACATTCATTTCACTATAATAGTGTGATGAATATTAGGTTATGCAAAGTGATCTCAGCTAGCTTAACTGCGTGACGTCACAATTGACAGAATAGAAATCCAATGAGTGCGCAAAATATGTTAACATATTTGGTTGTTGATCATCACTAACCATATGTATGTACATATTTATTGTTAGTGCTCACATCGATATTGGAAGCTCACACTAACATTTCCTGCGTTAAAAACATATTGAACTGCTTTTTGTGAAATCTACAACAGTGTCCGTTATCGATAGATCAGTATGTACAATTTTAACATAATATGTACACATACATATACATACATATGTAAGTTATATACCGTAATCATATACGTAAGATTCTAGATATATGTATAATATATAAGTCTAACATATTCAAGTGTGATTTAAAAGTTTTTGAAAAACTTGCTTATAGAGTTTTTGGTTGAGTTTCTCATAGTGAAGGTTTTGGTTTCAATCTCTTAACTTATTTCGTTATTCTTAAGTTGCAGCTTTTACAAAAACAAGGAAAACAAGTAAGAAGGTTCTAGTCGCGACCACGAGATACCCTGAACCCTGACAAAAATCTAATACTCTTCTTTATGCACGTATAAGCGCGCGCTCTGCTAACAGCGAAGTTGCTGTCGTGGCTTGGGGGTGGGTTGGGCTGGACGATCTTCATGAAACTTTCGGATTATATTAATAGCATCTAAATGTGTCTATTTGCAAACTACAAATCTTGTATTTGAAATGCATTTTTTGTCTTCAAATTAGGGGCGAAGGCATGGCATCCAAAATCTGAAAACTACAAAAACAAATTTGAAGGTTTTATCTAAAACGGTTAAGACGTTATGCTCAAAAAACGTAAAAAAAAATAAACGAATTCTCGATCGATAATTTGGAAATGGGATGAGTTATCGAAAAAATAAAATAAACTCGTACTGCGCAACTAACATACGAGTATTCATGTGAAATTTCAGCTCTCTATTTTGTAATTTCCGAAATCTCGATGTTCATACGGACGGACAAACTGCTGCTCAAGTATTTATATACTTTATGGGGTCTGCGACGTCTCCTTCTACCTGTTACATACATTTTCAAAATCATTATACCCTGAACTCCCATTTTCAATGGGTTCAGAGTATAATCAGTATGCTGGATTTCAATTCAATGTCCATTTGATTTTGGGAAAATTACGTTTCTTGCCTCGATTTGCCAAGTACATGTTGGAGTATATTAAAATTATATATATATAAATATATATACATATATATATATATATATATACCCCTTGACCCCCTCGACCCCTTGAACTTGAATCACCAAATATTGCAACCATTCTGCACGTTATGTTTACTATTTTCTCCCCCATTTTTTTTGTCTTACTACTTAATAATACAAAGAGAAGTATGTTAGGTTTTCGGTTAATCTACCAAAATCTAAGCTTAAATGCAAATAAGCTAATTGTATTGAGAATTATTCTCGTTGAGTTCTTCATTTCATCGTCAGTTAAAAAAAAAATTAGATGGGGTTTCTTTTCTTCTCTTCTTCCTCTTACCTACATTTGATATAAGTTCCGACTCCTACAGGTAGATGTAAATATATATATATATATATATATATATATATATATATATATATATATATATATATAATATTTCTTTGGAACAATTTTTAAACCTAAAGTATTAAAGTTTAGATCTTTTGGTACTACTACACAAGAAATATATCTGATGCTTCCGATTTCGTGCACGCACTGCCCGTTGGGGATGCTGCGGAGACCAAGGAATTAGCTCTAGTAGCAGCTAGAGGCGAGCGTAAGTCTTGATTAAGGGATGCCTGATTCTGACCGCCTTCATAGTAGTACGACGAATCTGAAAACATGATACGACACACACATATGTATATTGTATTTGCAAGCATATTCTCTTAATATGTTGTCGGCCTCTTACTTATTAAGCCACCGCTAGTTCCGTAACTGTACGATCCATAGGTCCCCCCATATTGTGTATAAGCTGGACTATAGGCGTAATCGGTGCTTGGTACAACTGAACCGCAACCTGTAAGAAAAATCAAAAAAATTATTCCTGAGTTGAATTTAAAGAATGGCAATAAAATAATAACAATTAAAATATATGTACGAACACTATTTATACTGTAATAATAAAAAATCACTTTAAAATAATTATTTTAGTAGATTTGTTTTCGCAAATGTTGTATGGTATTATGCGTTTGCAGTACATTGATAATTTACTTATTTAAATATCCTTAGAGCTACCTATATGTTATAGATTTTAGTGCCAAGCCCTCCACCATTAGAAGCCTTTAAGATATACGATAATACGAAATAAAATATTGAGTTATGTTATGCGCGGATTGTGTTAGTTTGAGCTTAATGAAACACGAGTTACGTTAAGTTGAGTTTTAACGAAAGACGCCTGTGCTCAGAGCTTTGTATAGTCGTGTGTACAAACAACACCACCACCACCACCAACGCCAACGTGTTTGCTGTGCCGGAGAGAAAGAGAGAGAGAGAGAGAGAGAGAGAGAGAGAGCGAGAGAGAGAGAGAGAGAGAGAAAGTGAAGCCAGGGCCAATGAGTGCGTGTGCGAGTACGAGATGGAGTAAGAAAGAGGACGATAGAGGGACGACAGAGGGAAAGAGAGAGAGAGAGAGAGAGAGAGAGAGAGAGAGAGAGAGAGAGAGAGAGAGACTTGCCTGCTGAGTAGTGGCTGAAACTGGGAAGCATAGTGGGCGTGGCATAAATAGCTGGACTATTGGCAGCAATATAATCAACATCGGATCGCCCGTCTACAGTTGAGCTATTTGCATTGGCTTGTAAGACTATTAGAGATGAGGTATTAGCGTTTCCATTGCCAGACAGCTGCAGCTGCTGGTGCTGGTGCTGGTGCTGCTGCTGCTGCTGCTGGTGCTGATGATGATGATCCTGGACTGCTGATGAGTCGGGTATAAGATGATTAATGGGCATGTGTAAGTCGATATGATTTATCCCGCGCTGTTTGCCTATATCCATCTGTTCACTTTTATTATTGGCATTCTCATCGCTGCTCACATCATGCGCAGTGGCACTATCTATCTGAAGCTTATTAGCGCTTGCATTAGCATTCACATTACCATCGGCATTAGCATTGGCATTGGCATTGGCATTGGCATTGGCATTGGCATTGACATTGGTAATGGGATTGGCATTGGCATTGATATTGGCACTGGCATTGGCATTACCGTTAGTGTTAGTGGATGAATCATTGCCTCGGCCAGAAACATTACCGCGTATCATTGCCATCGTATTGGCTGTGTCCAAGCTCGTTATTGTGGGGTAGCTGCTGCCACTCTCAATGGCAATTGCTGATTGTGAAATTGTGAATCGGCATTAATTAAGATATAACTTTAGAATTGAGTATAGCGTTATAGAATAGATATCTCTTTGCATAAACTAAGGAATAGACACATCTTTCCCGCAGGATGAGCAAAGCGAACCCAGGGAAACCCGAAACCCCAGCAGCTCGCCAAGGCTGCAATCGGTGAATTCTGTATTTTCAACACACTAATAGACCATATGTAAGCTATATAGAAGCTGTTGATAAAGTATGTAAAGTTTTCTGATCCTCACTGCGAGCATGGTAGAAGCCTTCCTTCATTTTGTACTGGTTAAATATGTAAAGCGAGTGTATTGAAATATATATATATTTATATATGTATGTATATAGAATATTTACTCTCTCTCCCCAGATAAACCATTTGTATGTCATTTTTTTTTACGAACTAGAAAAGTTTAATAATGTACTGTCTAGTCTAGTATTTTCGAGGGACAAGCAGTTGTATTTTAAGATATTATGGTTTTAGAAAAAATATGCTTCCGTATACTCCATCTCATCGGAGGTCTTACTGACGATCAAAGTATCAATTTCGGGTTGGTTGTTTTAATGGTAATATTTGAGTGTAAAGTCAAGAATCTTGGATATCGTCTTCTCATTCCCATATATTCTCTAAATTCGTACTCAATGCACTGGAAGTTTTTCAATAATCGATCCATTTACATGTACCATGTACCTATTCAAATCTCTTACCTGTGTAAAAAGGTGACATGTTTTGTTCCTGACTATTTGCATTGAATTTCATGTCTTGTAAACTTAAAGGCACTAGCGGCGTCAATGAGCTGCTTCCTACACACGTACACGCACATATACACGCACACACAGATAAATAACGAAAATTATAAAAAATTAATCAAAAATCAAATAGTATAGATAGTATTGATACTATAGATATGTGGAGGCATTGAATTACCAATTGATGGTCCGATGGGCGGCGTATAGAGCGTACTTTGACTTTGGGATATCGATGCGAGACTGTCGTACATCATGGCGGAGTCGTTGCCAACACCCGTACAGGGAATCGTGCTAGTTGGATATCCATTTGGAGCTTCGTAGTACACTGGCCCACTTCCAGTTGTCGTCGGCACCGCCGTCGTTGCACCTGCAAAGTTTCCCAGCTCAGAGAGCAACTTATGCTCGTCCTTTATACACCATTTACCAGACCAGATCTGTTAAGAAAGCAGGCATGATTTATTATAATTTTAAACTCGAGGCTACAGAGTCTGTAGTGCGTAGTCACATCTATTTAGACAGATCTATCTCCAGTAATCGTTGCTTAATATTACCACTAATAACTACATTTCAGCAGCTGTCTAAGTTATCTATTCGTGTAGAGAGGCTCTTGCCATGCTATCGCAGTTGCCAGGCTGTCTTTAATACGTGCATTCTCAACGAGAACAATCTCAGTTGTTGTCTTTAGGGTAGGATAACACTTACATTTGTATATATCTGGTCACCGCCGTATGTTAGTCGCTGTCGCTTAACTTCCTCTTCCGAGTTCATATTTACATCGCGGTTTTCATCTAAATTATGGAAAGATCGAAAAAATGCGACAAACTTATGAATAATATAAAAATGCAACAATTTAATTTAATACTTGTTCAATAGTCGATATATCGATATATGAGTCGATATATCAGTTTGTCCGTCAGTCCATTTGTTTGAACGCGTCGGTTTCAGAAGATATAGGAGCTAAAGATTTTATTATCTTTGTGTTAGGTCCATATAGAGAATTTCTTTTTACATACATATACATATATAGATAGTCATTTGATGAACTTTTTGGGAAATCTCGTAGTCGAGCAAGCTTTCTTACTTGTTTCTTTATTTCTTTGTTTCTTTCTTTCTCTCTCCCTCACCCCCCTCTTTCCCTCTCCCTCTCTGTCTCTCTGTTTCTCTCTCTTCTTCTGCCATAACTCCTTCCAGGGTCTCACCGTCCTAATTGAATTACTACTGTTTTATTTATTGTCGCAGCTTTGCCACGTGGCTCTTAAGTGCGTTTACGCGTCGACAGGATATTAGGATATTAAATATATATGTATATTTAAGTAAATATGTAACCCCCAAGCTGTCGCATATACATATGAAACAAGTAAGAAGGCTGTAGTCGGGACGGCTCGACTACAAGATACCCTGAACCCTGCAAAAAAAAGTGATATTCTTCTTCTTTACGCACGTATGAGTGTGCGCTCTGCTAACCGCGCAGTTGTTGCCGTGGCTTGGGGGTGGGTTGGGATGAATTTTGGACGCTTATAGCTCCATTTCTAGATGGAGGATCTTCATGAAACTTTCGGAATATATTAAGAGCATCCAAATGTATCTATTTGCCAAATTGCCAAAAAGTATTTGAAATGCACCTATGAACCTAAAAAATGTAAACGAATTTTCGTTTTTTTATCATTAATTTGGAAATGGGATAAGTGACAAAAACTTGTATTAAATGGTATTAAATTAGTATCTACATATATATATATATATATATATATATGCAGAAGACTTGCAGGCTCTAACTCTAAAGATGACTTAAATATAATTTTATGACAGATTCTCGAAATATTCGTTTATCGATAACTCTGGAAATGTACAAGTTATCGAATTTCTGAAGCAAACTCGTACTGCGCGTGCAATATACGGACCTAACACAAAAAGAATGAACTCTCTAGCTTTTGTATCTTCGGAAATCGACGCGTTCAAACATACGGACGGACGGTCGGACGGTCGGACGGACAGAGGGACAGTCACCCTGATCAAGAATATATATACTTTATGGGGCCTGCCACGCCTCCTTCTGCCTGTTACATACATGTAACAAAACCATTATACCCTGATTTCCCATTTTCGATGGGCTCAGGGTATAAAATGATTAGACCCCTTCGTTAATAAGCTATCTAGAAATTATTGTAATAGCTTTCCTTAAAAAAAAGGAAATAAATAAATAAAATAATAATGAATATCATGTCTCATGGCAGATATGTCAAAAATGCACCCCTTGAAGGCGCGGATCACATTTTGGCCACTTATCCGAAGGAGTTTAGAGAAAATATTTGTTTCAATTATGGATGTTCGCGAAATACAGCAAATGTATGCCACGTTTCCCAGAATATATAAATTATCGGTCAAATGTGGTCGATCGTATCGGTGGTCATGTTGAGCAAGAAGTGTCAAGCGGAAATTCTATTATCGCAGCGCTACTTTGGTCAACTAGTGACGAAAAGCTGTAGCAGCAACATTACAGTTTATTTAAAAATATATATTTGGATCGGATGGACGACTGCAAGTGAAAGGTGGGGAGGAACTCGATGCAAATAAAATAACAATATAACTTTGAGGAAAGTTGTTGGCGGGATGACATGCGGGTCTCTGATGTTAAAGGTTTTAAGAATATTTGATTGTGTGAAGGACCAACAAAGACATTGATGAAATAATTGCGCTTATATAAAATATTGGGCAATTTAACTTTCACACTAATTATTTTAGTTTTAGTCATTGGTGCACGGGGACTTTATTATGTATAGATGGATCTATGAAAAAAAAAGAAATATATCCTTTGGGCGTTTCTTACACATGTTGCGAAAAATACATCAGATCAGAGGCAAATGAACACCAAATGTTTATAGTAATTGGAATCGTAAGCATAATGTACTGCATAAGGAGAGGGGGACGATGGGGTGAACATGCTCACGCCCACTTTGCAACCCCTAACACTCGTATACACGTATACAGGAATACACTGTCCAAATAAATGGGCAGGCTGTCTAACGACATTTTGAGCAGAGATATTCTGTTTCGTTCTGCCTGGAGGAAATCAAAAATGACTTGCACAAATTTGCCACAAATTCAAGCCTAAGTATGTATGTGATGCACAGACACACCAGACTACTCCCGGGGGAGTCGATAATCAGAGACAGAGAGCGAGCGAGCGAGAGAGAGAGAGAGAGAGAAATATATTGTAATAATTGATAAATTAAAATATATATTAATATTTTAATGGATTCTGATTCGTTCGACTGCTATTGGAAGGCATTAAAAATAACTCCGAATGGGGTATATTTCTAACAAATAGCTGGTTTTCTTGTCGAGTATGTCTCACTCTTGTTCAGTTTTGTATTTTTTTTATTGAAAGCGACAAGTGCCAGTGGAATTACATTTAAGAATCCCATCTGACATTATTACTTAATGATGTCTCTCTCTCTCTCTCTCTCTCTCTCTCTCTCTCTCTCTCTCTCGCTCTCGCAGTCAACCCCCTAATGCTGAAATACGCCCTGATTCTGGATACAAATTGTGTGTATCTTTGCTTGTGTGTATATGTATCTGTATCAGCCTGCACCTTGTGCTTTCCCCCAGCTGCACCATTAGCCATCACCCAATTAAGATGATATCTCACTTAAGCCTGCTTCTGGGGTTTGATTTCAGCGCATAGACACATATGCTCTGACTTCGTCGCGACGGCTGCGGCTCGTTGATGGCCTTCATAATTAGGCCACAAAGTAAATCCAAAGTGTTACATTGCAGAATCTCCCTAGCACCCCACTCCAATGAGCGATATGCAAATGAAGGCTTCTATATGTATAGTCGATCCGATAGATGTAGCTATCGAGACGGAGCGAGGCATGCGCTAAGCATGGGAGTCCCAATCAACTATCGATTCATCAATTGCATTTGCTTGGGAGCAGTGCATTTAGAACTTATTCATAATTGGCAGTACTATTAATATAAATTAATTTGATGGGTCTTCTATTTGAAGGACAGAGGGGATCCACTGTACTTTCTTACCATGTATATCATTTCGCTTGCGTTTACAATTTACATCTGGCGTGTTGCTGTTGTTGTTGTTGTTGTTGTGTATGTGATGCCCATGCTGTAAGCCCAATATGCCATTTATGCTATATCCTGAGCCAGACGATCGCTGCTCCGTTGCTGTTGTTGCTGCTGTTGTCGTGGCTGCCGTAATGTTGTTGCCGCTGCCTCTAGCGCTGCTGGTGACTGTCACTGATTCTGCTCCTATGCCTAAACCACTAACTGTACCTGCACCCGATAGGACCGAAGCTGTGCTGTTGTTGGTGGTATTGCTGATTAAGTTGTTGTTGTTGTTGTTGTTGCTGTTGCTACTGTTATTGCTGTTAGTGATTGCAACTTGCTGCTCGCTAATAGCGTCGTTGCTGCTGTCAAGACTTTCCGTTGCGATATGTCCATTACTGAGGCTTGGCTGCATTTGCTGCTGTTGCTGCTGTTGCTGCTGCTGCTGCTGCTGCTGATGGTGATGATGAACGTGTTTCGCTTTCTCAGCCGCTTTATTGCGAACAATTCTGAAAAAGACAGAGATATCTATAATAAACGTCTGCTGAATGAGTAGAGGCAGATCATAGCCCCTATATTCATCCATAAATCTAATACAAATATCAAAGTCGAAAGAAAACATTTATTCTCTTAGAAGGACTGGCATCCAATCACGTTTTATTCCTATTTCCACTTTTACGTCCCCACCCATTCAATGGGTGGGGTAAATATTGTCATGATACAGCACCTGCTGATGATATGGGCACCTGGGGACTGCTTAGTGCGGAACATTATTCTTGAATGAGCTCAAGTTTTATGTCTATGGTCGCGACTGTGATTAGGTGAGAATATTTAAAAGGCGAATTTAGCCACCTCAGAGCTCTAAGCAAAATGTAATTGCGAGTCAAGTCCATTCAATAGTCTTAGCCTGGAGATACAAGAGATGGTGACCACTCTGCAGCTCTTGTACTTACATATATTTACATACATACAAATATACGTACATAAAAACATACATACATACATACATACGTACAGATTGCTACGAGTATTTGCAAGAGTATATGTGCTTAGCTTAGAAATCACTCTCTCCCTCCTACCCTACTCCCCACGCGTACAGAGGGTTGCAAATTGAGAGGGTAACTCAAGTGGAATCAAATCAAATTATATATTTCGAAAAGGACAATCTCACCGGGTTAGGAGAGGCTGGAATCACTAGTTGGGCAGTGCACACAATTGGGACATATGTTTGGGATGCGCGGTATTATGCATTGACTACACATTTTTAGATTTTTCGATTTGTTTGCCGCCGGGGAGAAAGGCCAGGCGATTGGCTTACGTTGAGTGCTACGAAAGTCACTTTATAAGTGCTATTCTCTCGGGACGCACTTTGAATGGGGACAGCAAGAAAGAAAAAAACAAAAAAAAAAAGAACAAAAATAAAAAATCGGAAAACTGGACTGGAGTGGCGCCTGATACTAGCTGGAGAGAGAGTCTGTCGTGAACACATGCTCATACAGTTACGTCTCTCTGTCTGAATGTGTGAGTTTGTATATGATTGAATCTGCGTCTCAATCATCGCTTGAGTGACATCGAATCACACATTGTCGCATTATGGCAAGTTAATGTTGATTATCCCTTGGAATTACCCTCGGTCACATGGTAAGCCCTGCGATTCATCCCAACCACTCATCGCAACCTAGCGCTTTGCATACTCCTGGTCCTGGTCGCAGCGAATTGATTCTGAATGGCTGCACGTGCTGCGTGTGGTTGCAGCGCCCTAACAAATATACAGCAATGTGTTTTAGTTAAGTTTGTGGTGGGTAGATGTTGCGTGGAGTGAGGTGTGTAAGCTTGTGGTGGCATAAGTAATAGTAGGGAGGATGGATAGGGTGGTGCGGGTGGATGCTTGGGGGGAAGGAAGGGGTGTGTGTGTGTGTTTGCGTGAAGAACAAGTGCGTGTTGACCTTAGTCACCTCTCATTCTCCCACTTGACAATAAATGCCGTCGCGATGCGCCGTTCGTCGCCCGTCGCTCGGAATTAGAGTTATTGTGCGCTATGCGCAGTTAATTTATGGTTTCCATACATCCACGACAATGGCGGCAGCGATGCCAGTCTTGAGCAGCTGCCTCCTGGCATCCTTAGCCAAATAAAATGAATTATGGTCAAAGAGGAAGTGCGTACATTACAATCCGCTAGAACGTCGGAACGGCTGGGTTCATCTCTGCTGTTGATGAGTATGCGAGGGCAAGGAATGTTGCACCGGAACACGAAAAGGAAGCTGGCTTTTGTGGCGGTCGTGTGTCAAGCATTGTGCCTCAATTATGAACGCTGAAAACTACTTAGATATTTTTATTAGCCATCTCAGAGAGTTTGAGGCCAAAGTCGCACCCATCATCGTGGATTTGGGAAACGTGTACGGATGCGGAAACGGATACGGAACTAAGTTCCGTGACAGCAAGCAAGCATTGCAACATTCACCCAAATAATAACAAACAAACAGTTACCTCTGTTGGGTTATACTATATACGACGTACGACATTCAATATACAGGTTTTGCCAAACATTGCCATGGAATCCAAACAAGTATACAAACTAAACTGTATGTCTCTAGTATTTGAAATACATTCTTTTTTACATATTTAGCGGTGTGGGGGTGAATTGGGGACCGAAATCCAAAATCTGACAAAAACCGAAATTGTATTAAATTGGTGTCTATATATATGCAGAAGACTTGGAGACTCTAACTCTAAAGATGAACGAGATATAATTTTATAACTGATTATCGATACCTTTTTATACTTTGTTCCCAAAGGGAAGAAAGTATATTGGGTTTGTGCAATGTCCATCTTGCTGTCCGTCTGTCCGTATGAACGCAATATTTTTCGGCGCTATTAGAGCTAGAGACTTGAAATTTTAAACATATACTCATATATGCTCCCGAATTATAAAATGTAAAAATTTTCCCGATCCGCCCACTAGGGGCGTGGTAAATCGGAAAACTCTTCCGCCCATAGGCAAGTTATCATACTAGATGATGAGCTAGAGAGTTGCAATTTGGAATGTATACTCGGGGTGACAACCCAAGTTCAAAAAGCTATGGCGGATATATCTACGCCCATTGGGGGCGTGGCAAATCGGGAAAAACGCATCTTCTACACCGTTAATGCTAGAACGCTGAAACTTGGCATGTGAATTAATGTTATGATTCTAAGAAGATCGATCAAAAAGTTATATGTCTACGCCCATTGGGGGCGTGGCAAATCGGACCTGAATATATAGTGATTTTCCAAATTGTGCTATATTTTGAACACTATTGACACTAGAGACTTGAAATTGTGCATGTATACTCGGGTTGACAACCCAAGATCAATAAGCTATGGCAAACCGCAAAAGGTTATATCTCCTACAGTTTTAGAACTAGAAGCTGGTCAGCTGATTGAATTTGAATGTGACAAAACAAAACAATACAATCGCAATTCTTGGAATATGTATACACACTTTGATGTGTATACTTGTACAAACATCTCTGTACAGTGTACACATACATACATATACATATGCATGCATAGAAAAACTGCTTGCCACACAGCGTGGCAAATCGGAAAGCATAAAGCAGTTTTAGTTTTTGCTTAAATGCACAATTCATATGCGTATGCTTATAAATTATTATCAATTGGCAGCAAGCATTTTATAATAAATATACAAATATAAAAAAAATTAAAAATTATAATTTTTGAAAAAAGTTTTCTGCGGGATGCGAACCCACGCATCTAAGTATAGCTTGCATAGCACTTACCACCAACGCAACTGCCTTGGCCTGCGCTCTGCTAACTAAAACCAAATAAGGCACTGCTAGAGCGCCTTTTAACAAAACTAAAGTAACGATCGAAAAATTCACCATTCATAGAATATTTTAGAATGCAAACTTTTGTATGCATGCATAGAAAATCGTTTGTATAGCGTGTACGTACATATGTATGTAATTCTGTATGTTTGTGTAGAAAAAACGTTAGTTGCTTGCCATTTACGTTTGCCGAAATATTTCGTTAATTAAATGTTTATTAAATAAATAAGATGCACAACAATAAGATGAACAAAGTATATCGCAGTTGGTTGCGCCTAACTGCAACGTTCTTACTTGTTTTAAGATAACTTTGGAGATACATATAAAAGTTATCGAATTTCTGAAAAAAACTCGTACTGTGAGTGCAATATACGAACCTCTCTCTAGCTCTTATATGTTTGGAAATCGACGCATTCAAGCATACGGACAGACGGACAGACCTACATGACTATAACAACTTTTCTCGTCACCCAGATCAAGAATATATATGCATTATGGGGTCTGCCACGTCTCTTCTGCCTTCTACATACTTTTAACAAAACCATTATAGCCTGATTTCCCATTTTCAATGGGCTCAGGGTATATAAAAAATATGTAAATATAAGCAACTAAATAAAAGTTACTAAATAACACCAACTCCTGCCAAATATCAAAGTGTATAAAATAGGCGATCATCGCTGAGCCTTCTGCGTTTGTGTAGTAAAGACATTTACATATATGTATGTACATATATGTATCTTCGGAATTGAGTATATTGTAATATTGATTATCTTACCGATTTATGGATGATACGCTGGGTACATTGTCTTGTGAGCATATGCCTTCTGCCAGCAGCCGATCTCGAATTTCCCAGGCGAACATAGTCGGGTTTTCCCGCTTGTAGTTGGCGATCGCATCAACGACCGGTGGTGTCGCGACCTTTGGTTTCGAGCCGCCTATGACTCCAGCCTTAAAACTACCAGTTTCGTAATATCTGCAATGATGGAAATGATCAGGGACGGTAACGATTTTTATAACAAAATAAAAGTTTATCCTTCTTTTTACTTTGTAAAAAAATAACTGATTCGGACCTAGAAATCCTTTTTATACTCTGAACCCATTGACCAAGTTGCTACATCAACCACGCAGCACGCGCTTAGTGTGCGTAAAGAACAGTGTTGCCAACTTTTGTTGAGCAAAAAAAGCTGTAAGAAAGCTCTAGTCGAGTCTAGTCTAATCGACTACGAGATCCCCAGAACCCTTCTTCTAGCGATTAACATTCCAAGAATTATTCGATTCGTTGCAAGCGTAACAAACTATACATGTACACACACGCATGCAGCCACATGCTGATATACGCTTGTGGGCTTATATGTGTGGTGTCTTGCTAGACAGCAAGACAGCGCTGTCTCGCTTGTTCTGCCACGTGGGTTTTGCTGCAATAACTTACTTGATTAATAATTGTGTTTCTAGACGAACAATCGTAATCAAACTTTCAAATTATGATCATTACATTCATATCTATATGCCAAATCAAATTGTATGTCTCTAGTATTTGAAATACATATTTTTCACATTTGGGGATGTGGGGGTGAATTGGGGACCGGAATCCAAAATCTAACAAAAACCGAAATTTTATTAAATTGGTGTCTATATATATGCAGAAGACTTGGAGACTCCAACTCTATAGATGAACGAGATATAATTTTATAACTGATTCTCTATAAATATTTGTATCGATAGCTCTGGAAATATTTCAGTTATCTAATTTATGAAACAGACTCGTACTGTGCGTGCAATATACGAGCCTAACACAGAACAAGTAAGAAGGCTCTAGTCGAGACGGCTCGACTACGAGAAACCCTGAACCCTGCAAAAAAAGTGATACTCTTCTTCTTTACGCACTTATAAGCGCGCGCTCTGCTAACTGCGCAGTTGCTGCCGTGGCTTGGGGGTGGGTTGGGCTGAACTTTGAACGCTTATAATTCCATTTCTAGATGGACGATCTTCATAAATATTGCAGAATATATTAATAGCATCTAAACGTGTCTATTTGCCTAGAATACTAGAGACTTGCAATTTGGCAAATATGAAGGGAGTTTTTTTTTGTTTGAATCTGAGTGCTTGCAATTGCAGCATGCTACGCTGCAAGCAGTTCATGCGATAACAAGGGCATATATATTGTAGGAATGCACAAATAGACGAATTCGACGCAAATGCATGCAGGCGCGAAGAAGCTACCAACGGGCCCTTTGTACACAAAGACGTCACTAAACGGAACTCCTGCCACGTCAGCGGTAAATTTTGGAGTAATAACATCACTTTTTAGACTCTGTTCCCTTAACAAGAGTCTATTGGGTTTGTGCAATGTCCGTCCGTCTGTCCGTCTGACCGTCCACCCGTCTGTCCGTATGAACGCAATATTGTTCGGCGCTATTAGAGCTAGAGACTTGAAATTTTAAACATATACTCATATATGTTCCCCAATTATAAAGTGTAAAAATTTTCCCGATCCGCCCATTAGGGGCGTGGCAAATCGGAAAACTCTTCCACCAATAGGCAAGTTATCATACTAGATGATGAGCTAGAGAGTTGCAATTTGGAATGTATAATCGGGGTGACAACCCAAGTTCAAAAAGCTATGGCGGATATATCTACGCCCATTGGGGGCGTGGCAAATTCGGGAAAAACGTATCTTCTACACTGTTAAAGCTAGAACGCTGAAATTTTGCATGTGAGTTAATGTTATGATTCTAATAAGATCGATCAAAAAGTTATATGTCTACGCCCATTGGGGGCGTGGCAAATCGGACCTGAATATATAGTGATTTTCCAAATTGTGCTATATTTTGAACTCTATTGACACTAGAGACTTGAAATTTTGCATGTATACGCGGGTTGACACCCCAAGATCAATAAGCTATGGTAGATATATCTACGCCCACAGGGGTCGTGTCAAACCGTTTTAGAGCTAGAATCTTGAAAATTGGATGGTTGAGTTACTAATGTTCTCCTCTATCGATGACCCAAAAATGATTTTTCAGCCTCTTTGGGGGCGTGGCATATCGAAAAATACACAGTATTTTTCGCATTTTTGGAATGTAAGCAACCAAGTTTTGCAGTTATGTTACCCTCGGCTTTTCTAAGAACTGACTAAAATAATGCGTCTACGCCCACGGGGGGCGTGGCAAATCGGCAAAGAAGTTTGTTGTGGCCAACTGCATAATTAATGCATATAAACAGCTTAATAGCCATTGCTAAGATGGCAGAAAGCATTTTAACATAAATATAATAATATTAATGAATTTAAAAAATTAAATTTATAAGTTTTCGATTAATAAATAAAAAATTTCCAGCGGGACTTAAACCCAGGTCTTTTGAAAATAACATGTAATCGTTAGCTAAACCTAAATAAGTTCACTGCTATATCACTTGAATGTGTATACATGTAGAAAAATCTGTATACACATACACATACATACATACATATATGCATGTATGCATGTGTAGAAAAATTGCTTGCAGCGTGGCAAATCGGAAAAACAGTTTCTAGTGCTTAAGTGCACAATTCATATGCGTATGTTTATAAATATCTTATTATCAATTGGCGCTGGCAGCAAGTATACATGGAAAAACACGAGCACACACATACGCTGATCTATGCTTGTACGCCTGTATGTTACACATTGTACGCTTACACATTGCAGGCGGCTTGCATTTCAGGGTGTGGGGGTGAATTGGGGACCGGAATTCAAAATCTGACAAAAACCGAAATTGTATTAAATTAGTATCTATATATGTACTGAAGACTTGGAGACTCTAGCTCTAAAGATGAATTAGCTAGAATTTTATAACTGGTTCCCGATAATTTCGTTTATCGATAACTTTGCAAATATACAAGTTATCGAATTTCTGAAACAAACTCGTACTGCGCGTGCAATATACGGACCTAACAAAATGTAACAAAACCATTATACCCTGATTTCCCATTTTCAATGGACTCAGGGTATAAAAAATTAAAAAATAATAATTTTTGAAAAGAAAAGTTTTCTGCGGCATTCGAACCCACGTACCCAAGTGCAGCTTGGATTGCACTGCAAGAGCGCCTTTTGACAAAACTAAAGTAACGATCGAAAAATTCACATTTCAATAACAATTCAAAGAAATTTAAGCATGCAAACTTTTGTATGCATGCATAGAAAATCGTTTGTATACTCGTATAGTGTGTACATACATATGTATATGAAAACGTTTGTTGCTTGCCATGTACGTTTGCTAAATGCCGAAATATTTCGTTTATTAAATGTTTATTAAATAAATAAACTGCACCTACTGGAACAGAGTCTCTCGCAGTTAGTTGCGCCTAACTGCAACGTTCTTACTTGTACAATGGTTTTGTGAAAATGTATGTAACAGGCAGAAGGAGATAGATTTAGATACTCTTAATCTACTCTGAAAATTTCATGAAGATCGTCAATCTAGAAATGGAGTTATAAGCGTTCAAAGTTCAGCCCAACCCACCCCCAAGCCACGGCAGCAACTGCGCAGTTAGCAGAGCGCGAGCTCATAAGTGCGTAAAGAAGTCGAGTATCACTTTATTCGCTGGGTTCAGGGTATCTCGTAGTCGAGCCGTCTCGACTAGAGCCTTCTTACTTGTTTTTTTTCTGGACCATTGCTCCTCCGAAAACGTAGGAGGTGGTGCCTATCCCACTTCTGATGTCGTTGCGTTAGAATTTTTATTTTCGCCTTCCATGGTATGTTTGCTTGAGAACGAATTCTCGGTGTCGCCGACTTTAACACTTTACCAACCTATGGTTGTCTCTACAACAGATGCGCTAAGGCACCAGATGGACCCACCAGATGACGAAGGAATATTGCATCATTGCGACTCCACAATATAATATCCCTAAATATCTAAAAGAGACAGTAAAGAGTCCCCAAACTCATAGAGTGTCCGCTGGAGTCCGCCAAGGTTCAGAGGCGCACAAAAACGGAAGTCGTCCTAGTTAGCAGTCGCAAAAGAGTGGAAACTGTCAATATAAAGATTGGCAGCGTCACCATCGCCTCTAAGAGGGCGATAAAGTATCTTGGGGTCATGCTAGACTCAAGATTCTTGTAGAGCTCTCCCAAGAATTATGCTTAACACGCGGGGACCAAGACAACAACGTAGTCTCCTCTTAATGAGCGTCATCCTCTATGCTGCACCACTATTGTCAAGAGCGATGGCAATGTTGAGTTACAGCCTGGGCATTTGCGCCACCTTCAGACTGAGCGCCATCAGAGTCAGCTGCGTTTTCGGGACAGTCTCCGATGACGCGGCGCTCGTCATAGCCGGCATGGTGCCACTGGAGGACTTGGTAATATATATGTATATATATATACAAAAAAAAAAAAAAAAAAAAAAAAAACATGACAAAAAAAATACACACACACACACGTGTAATTAAGTTCTGATTTCGTTCTGCTAATGTGTAATGCAGATCATAAAATTCAAATGAATACTAATTCATATATGTACATATAATATAACATATACCGATGTATTGTCCCTTGTCAGCACAGACGCCGTGATTAATGCAAACATTTTGGAACGGAACCACCAATTTTACCATTTCAATTATAAACAATTTAAATGTCAGCCAACGTTTAGGTCGAGGATGCCAGCTGGAGGATGGCATATGAGTCCTGCATAGCCGTGCAAAGTCCTTGCACACAGCCCACCCAACCGCATGTCCTTGCGACCGACGATATTTATTGTTCCTATTTGCATGCCTCGTCCCTGCATGCGTGGCCCCAAACCACCCCACTTGCAATTCCCTATAACGGGAGTGCTTGTGCTTGCAGAACGATGGAATGAGGTTTAATTAGCAATGTCTATTTGATTCAGATTTTTCAGCCTGTGCCGCAGCAGCAGAGTCGCCATTTACAGTCGGAATTTGCATTAGTTTTGTCCTGCGCAGGATAGGACCTATTCCATTACATATAAAACCACAAACACACACACACACACACACACGAAGGTATTGCTGTAGTTTGATCCAGACTCAGATCGATGTTTGCTTAAGTTTTACTTATGTCGAACCTATATGTGTACCTATGTGGAGTGCCCACTCGGTGTGTGTTCAATTCATATAATGTGTCTTTGTTAACACTCTAACTAAACACTTATTTGAATAAATAATGTGAAAAGTTTTACATGTTCAATACTCTGTTCCCAAAAGGAAAAAGAGTATATTGGTTTTGTGCAAGCTAGACTTGAACTTTGGACCACATACTCATGTATGCTCCCGACTTATAAAATGTAAATATTTTCCGGAAACGCCGACTCGGCGCGTGTAATCATAATTATATTATTATTAGTTGATGAGTTAGGTAGTTGCAATTTGGAATGTATACTCGCGGTGCCCACCCAAGTAAGAAGGCTCTGGTAGAGACGGCTCGACTGCGAGATACCCTGAACCCTGCAAAAAAAACTAATACTCTTCTTCACGAACGTATGAGCGCGCACTCTGCTAACTGCGTAGTTGATGCATCGACTTGAGGTGCAGTTGGGCAATACTTTGGACGCTTATAACTCAATTTCTAGATAGATGATCTTTATGAAACTTTTAGAACGTAATAATAGTATTCAAATTTGTCTAGTTGCCAAATTGCAAGTCTAGTATTTGAATTAAGTTTTTTATTCCCTGAGCCCATTGAAAATGGGAAATGAGGGTATAATGTTTTTGTTAAATGTATGTAACAGGCAGAAGGAGACGTCGCCATAAAGTATATATATTCTTGATCAGAATAAAAAAAATTAGAGAGCTGAAATTTCACATGAATACTCGTATGTTAGTTACGCAGTACTATAACTCATCCCATTTCCAAATGATCGATAAAAAAATCAAAAATTCGTTTACATTTTTTAGGTTTTTTGGACATAACTTCTACACCGTTTTAGCTAGAGACTTCAACTTTATATATTTAGATAGATATTATAGACACGCCACACCTCTTTCGCCCCCAATTTGAAAAAAAAGAATCATTTCAAATACTAGAGATTTGCAATTTGGAAAATATATACATTTAGATACTCTTAATCTACTCTGAAAATTTCGTCCATCTAGAAATGGAGTTATAAGCGTCCAAAGTTCAGCCCAACCCACCCCCACGCCACGGCAGCAACTACGCAGTTAGCAGAGCGCGCGCTCATGGCTGCGTAAAGAAGAAGAGTATCACTTATTTTTGCAGGGTTCAGGGTATCTCGTATACATATTCTTGATCAATCGATATAGCCATGCTCCGTCTGTCCGTCTATCCGTCTGTCTATATGTTTGAACGCGTCGATTTCTGAAGATATAAGAGCTAGAGAGTCCATTCTTTTTGTGTTAGGTTCGTATATTGCACGCGCAGTACGAGTCTGTTTCATAAATTAGATAACTTAAATATTTCCAAAGTTATCGATAATAATATTTATCGAGAATCAGTTATAAAATTATATCTCGTTCATCTATAGAGTTAGAGTCTCCAAGTCTTATGCATATTTATAGATACTAATTCCATAAAATTTCGGTTTTTGTCAGATTTTGGATTCCGGTCCCCAATTCACCCCCACATCCCCAAATGTGAAAAATATGTATTTCAAATACTAGAGACATTCAATTTGGTTTGACATATAGATATGAATGTAATCATCATAATTTGAATCCGTCTAGAAACAGAATTATTGATAAAAATAAGTTCTCGCAAGACGCCTGCAATGCTCACACACATACATGCCTACATGCGTATATCAGCGTGTGGCTATGTGCGTGTACACACATGTATAGTTTGTTACACTTGCAGAAACGAATCGAATAATTCTTGGAATATTATTCGTTCATAGAGGGGTTCAGGGGATCTTGTACTCGATCAGTCTCGACTAGATGCCGAATGTATATAATCAAAGTTTTCATGATGCCTGGCTGCGAGATGACGAGTTCAAACAATGGATTCGTAAGGATAACACAGATACAACGCATGCTTAATATGCGTATTGCAAATCATCGATTATCACTAAGCTTTTTGACATCCACCACCACGGTGCCTCAAAAAAACATGTGACTGTGATGGGCGCATGTACACAAGAGAATAAGTTGCCTTTTAGCAAGTAGCATTATGCCTGCCCATGGCGATTGCTACTGTTAATCACTTTTTATACCCTGAACCCATTGAATATGGGAATTCAGGTTTGTAATTGGATTAGATTTTGGATGCCACGACTCCCTCGCCTCCAATATGCCAAAAACGCATTTCAAATACTAGAGCTTTGAAATTTGACAAATACACAAATTTGGATGCTATTAATATATTCTGAAAGTTTCATGAAGATCATCTTTCTAGGAATGGAGTTATAAGCGTCTAAAATATAGCTTACACGTGCGTAAAGAAGATGTTAGTTTTTTTGCAGGGTTCAGGGTATCTCGAAGTCAAGCCGTCTCGACTAAAGCCTTTTAATTTGTTAAAATTGTGTGTAAGCCAATTACCAAACCTATTTTAACAGGTATAGACTAAAACGACATGAAAAAAATATTGTGAACCTGACGAAATGGATAATACTTAGTATTATGAACGCGTCGACTTTCGAAGATACAAAAGCTAGAGAGTTCATTCTTTTTGTGTTAGATCCGTATATTGCACGCGCAGTACGAGTTTGTTTCCGAAATTCGATAACTTTTATATTTCCAAAGCTATCGATCAAAACATTTATCGAGAATCTGTTATAAAATTATATTTAATTCATCTTTATAGTTAGAGTCTCCAAGTCTTTTGCATATTTATATAGATACTAATTTATTACAATTTCTGTTTTTGTCAGATTTTGGATTCCGGTCCCCAATTCACCCCCACACCCTGAAATGCAAGCCGCCTGCAATGCTTACACACATACAGACGTACAAGCGTAGATCAGCGTGTGTGTGTGATCGTGTTTTTGCTGTTTAGTTTCTTACGCGTGGAGAATCGAAACGAAGCATTCTTGGAATATTATTCTAGAGCTAGAGTTTTATTATACCCTGAACCCATTGAAAATGGGAATTCAGGGTATAATGGTTTTGTGAAATGTATGTAACAGGCAGAAGGAGACGTCGCAGACCCTATAAAGTATATATATTCTTGATCAGCATAAAAAAATAAGTTGATTGAGCCCTGTCCGTCTGTCCGTCCGTCCGTCCGTCCGTATGAACGTCGAGATTTCGGAAACTACAAAAGCTAGAGAGCTGAAATTTTACATGAACACTCGTATGTTACCTACGCAATACGAGCTTATTTTGTTTTTTCGATAACTCGTCCCATTTCCAAATTATCGATAATAAAATTAGTTTATGTTTTTTATACGTTTTTTGAGCGTAACTTCTACACCGTTTTAGCTAAAGACTTTCAATTTGTATATTATGATATATATATTATATAGATATTATGGATACGCAGATTTTGTAATATTCAGATTTTGGATGCCACGCCCCCTTCTTCACCAATTCGAAAAAAAAAACTCATTTCAAATACTAGAGACTTTGGCAAATATACATATTTAGATGCTCATCATATATTCTGAAACTTTCATGTAGATGGCTCATCTAGAAATGGAGTTATAGGCGTCCAAGGTACAGCCCGTTGGTCGTTGATCTATCTTCTATATACAGATCTTGTAGGAGGTCCATTTTGACCATTCGATACCAATTGATTGTCATTTACTTACCTGGACAATATCTTTGAGACGCAGCCATGACTTACGCGCAATTGACGCGAAATGTCACAGGGACGAACGCCGTTGTGTGCTAGCTCCACGATTCGCTGACGGACTACATCGGGTAGGGGGCGGCCGTTCACAAACACGCCTCCCAGCTGATTGACGCCCCCATGACCTGTAATGCAATTATATTTACAAATAGATCATGTAGATACTTTCCACTTTCGATACAAATTGACAAATACAAATGGATGAGTATACATATGTATATTTGTATCGAAAGTGGAAATTTCGTACTCAAATATATTCCCTTGTTACTGAGTCCATTTTCAAAGTCTGATTGCGGAAACTAGTCAACAAACTTACATATATCTCCTGAACTTTATTCGCGGATTATTGGATTCAGTTCTGACACCAACTTGACTCACTCCAATGGGCAACCCATAATCTTTTGGAGAGGGCGACTTCAACAAAACAACTACTCTAGTGCAACACTCTTGTATTGTACAGACATCTACATACATACATATGTATGTATGTATGTTGTAGGAAACGAAAAGCTCGAAATATCAGCTATACGCTTCAATGTTCACGCTCTGCTCATGAGAGAGACGAAAAACAAGTAAGAAAGCTGCAGTCGAGACTGCTCGACTACGAAATCCCCTGAGCCCTTCTTCGAACGAATAAGATTCCAAGAATGCTTCGTTTCGATTCTCCACGCGTAAGAAACTATACATGCAAAAACACGAGCACACACACGCTTGTAAGCATGTATGTGTGTGAGCAATGCAGGCGGCTTGCTGTCTCGCTGCCTTTGTTGCTGCGCCACATGGGTTTTGCTGCAAAAACTTTATTGATTAATAATTCTGTTTCTAGACGGACAATCGTATTGATCTCTTCAGATTATGAATATGATATTCATACATACATACATACATATCTATATGCTAAACCAAACTGCATGTCTCTAGTATTTGAAATGAATTTTTTCACATTTGGGGGTGGTGGGACGAAGTGGGGATCGGAATCCAAAATCTGACAAAAACCGAAATTGTAATGAATTAGTATCTATATAAATATGCAACAGACTTGGAGACTCTAACTCTAAAGATGAATTAGCTAGAATTTTATAACTGGTTCCCGATAAATTCGTTTATCGATAACTGTGGAAATATACGAGTTATCGAATTTATAAAAAAAAACAAACAAGCTCGTACTGCGTGTGCAATATCTTCGGAATATATCTTCGGAAATCGACGCGTTCATACATACGGACGGACGAACGGACTCAACTTTTCTCGTCACCCTGATCAAGAATATATATGCTTTATGGGGTCTGCCACGCCTCCTTCTGCCTGTTACATAATTTTGACAAAACCATTATAAAAAAAGACATACCCACACACTTTGTGCAAAACACTTCTCATTTTTTCATTTTCATCTGAGCGTTTTTAGCTATTTGGGTTCCACTGTTTTAAAGAGTTTTATTTCGGGAGTGATACGATTGACGGTCGCACTTCAAACTAAAATAATGATAGGTCAGTGTAACTAAAGAGAGATCTGTACCTCGTATCTCGTAGCCTCTCGTAGGCCTTAAGAAAGAACTTGCGTAGGCTAGGGTCTCTGCTAGCTGTGCGGCTGCAGTAATCTATATTTATTTACTCTGTACAATATTTTATTTTTCTTTTAGAAAACTCTTTCTAATTATGCATGCTTTTTTTACACGCCGAAACTCGCGAAGCGTCGCGTATAAGCAACAGCAAAGACGACAGACCGTTCCTAAACTGATCAGAGGAGATCTGTACTAATGATAAACATGACAGTCAAGACGAGAATCCGAGACTTGGGAACGGGAGTCGCGAGTCAGCAGTTGGATGGTAAGAGATCTCGGTATCGGCAGTCGAGAGGCGTCTCTACACATCATTTATTTTCTTGCACTTAAATTTCGCACTTGATATGCCATTTTTAATGAAGATCAAAAATTGGTGGGAAGAGCGTCTGCCGTAGAAAAAGGCAAGAGTGTTGCGGCTGTCCGCTATTGAAATACAGACTTCCAATTATAAATATATGTGGAGGGCGGCGTGGCAGATTTCATAAAGAATTTATATATATTTGATAGGCAGTAACGTCCTTGTGAATGAACGCAGCGATCTCTGAACCCCAATAAGCGCTATGCAGCTTGCAGCTTGCTCGACTACGCAATACGATTTGGCATACATTATGGCGCATACTCACGAAGGAGTCAGAATCAGAGGAAAGAAGTTCCTTTTAGATGGAAAGCTGTAGAATAAGCCTCCAACGATTTAACAGCGTTAAAGCTGAAAGCTTTAGTTCCGATTCGCCGCGCCTCGGCGAGTACGTCATAACATAAAAGATACACGAGATTGTATTCCCTGCATGGAAATTTCTGGAAAATACTACGTAGTCACTACTTCGCCTCTATTGGGATGGATCCAATTATTGGTCGTTCTATAGATGATGCTAACCACAGACCCAAATTGAACAAATATCAGGGTTATTGCTCTAAAGCTGGGGAAGATACAGTTTTAACCGATGTACAACGTTCCTTTTGGGTAAGTATATACATACATATATCTGTCGTTTAGTTAATATGTAATTAGAATGAAATGTTGTCCTTTTCTCATGAATTAATCCTTCACTTCCTTTTCACAATTGTTGCCCAAAAACTGAAAAGGATAATGCGAGCAGTATCAGACCTCTTAGTCGCATGGTGATGCCCACAACTCCCACATCGAATTCAATTGCAAGTGATAGGCAAGAGGATTACATATTGTTGAGCAGTAGGACGAAAAAAGTTAATTTAGCCTGGCTCATCGATTCTTTCTTCCCTTCGTTCGTCTGTTCGTTGAGCGCGATGAGCTAATAAATATACGAATTTAGAATCTTGAAACTCTAGTCGAGACTAATCGACTAGGAGATCCCCCAACTCTTGGAGGGACTTTAATGCATGCGTAATAACAATATACACACACACATGCACATGCACGCACACATTGCCACGCTCTCTGATAACTGCGAAGTTCTCGCAGCGACTTTTGGAGAGGATGCAGTATGGAATATATGGGTATATTGATTATGGAATGGTATGTCGATAATTATACGTTGCATCAGAATATCCTACTCGAATTTAAAATCAAAATCTTTCCGATTCCAATTTAGTTTCACTCGCATATTCGAATATATTAGGGATATTAATTTGTGCATATCAACTCTGAAATAACAACATCAAAGTTAGACAATCACAAGTGTAAGGGTACATATCTCCGACTAGGGTATCTGCGCTAGGGATTGAAGACTTTCTGGCTGTTCCCATCATAGCTGGTCGAGTACACCCTGATAATTGTAGAATGCTCCAAACCCTTAAATTTCTCAAGTGGAAGTGTAACGAAAAATCTCGATCACAGATTTATAAACAAATTAAAGGATCAAATCAGATCTTTTTTTTTTTTTTTTTTAGAGATAGATATTTTCTCTAGAATGGACCGCACTCTGCAACTGCTCGACCGAGATCAAGAGAATCAGCTGGAGCAGAAGTCACAATTCGATGGTGCATTACCGAAACACCGCGGGAGATGAATTGTCTGTATGTGAGACAAAAAGATCCTTGAGTGCCTGACAGAAAATGGCAAACGGTAAATGCCATGGCAATGGCAATGGCAATGGCAATGGTAAATGCAATTGTCATTTAATGAACTATTGACTCTCAATGAGTCTGCCAACTAAATAGATATTGTTTACCTAACAAAGACAGACACTAGACGGGAGATGGGAACATAATCATGTTAGGGAAACACAGATTGTGACCCTCGTCCCTCCACATTGTGTTACTATTGTACTACTATTATATATATGTATGTATCTTCTTTTGTCCTTTGTTTGCGTCATTTCATATCGTACGTTTCGATTAAACAATTTTATTAGTATTATTCCCCGGCCTCCATCTGCACGAACGTCGGCTGGGATGGATCTCGATCGAAGTCTAAGGCTTTTGATTAAATACTGAATCTCTATGTAATCCTGCAGAGATGAGAACAAGTCGGGGATATCGCGATATCATTCAGCAGATATCTTGTAAGCACTCTCGCCGTGAATATTTGACCATGTTTCGGACAGTACTAACTAAAACAAAGTATAATAAAAAGGGTCAACAAGTAAGAAGGTTACTTTGGACTATTTGAACCAGAGACCGCAAATAAAAGTTATGAATTTTTAAAAATTGAGCCAACAACAAGTAAGAAGGCTCTTGTCGAGACGGCTCGACTACGAGATACCCTGTTCCAAGAATTATTCGATTCCTTTCTGCAAGCTTAACAAACTGTACATGCACACACACGCTCGCAGCTAGTATTTGAAATGCGTTTTTTTCTTAAACGGACAGACGGACGGACGGACCTCTCCTGCTGCCTGATACACACATTTTCACAAAACCATTATACCCTGAATTCTCATATTCAATGGATTCAGGGTATAAAAAGCTATGATCGAAGCTGTTGTTAAAATCGACAAACTTGCATCTACAGTTCTCTAAGCGTCTTCAAGAGCGTATCGTCTCTCATATGTATGTGAACTTGGTAATATATGTGTGTAATTTGTTGTTTTGTGTTGCATTTTTATACATGTGTAGTATTCCATCATGTTTTGATTGTAGCGATAAGCTGTAGTGAGATCCATGTTCGGCTGTTGCAATTGCTATCGATGGCTATCGATGGGGGCTTCGAATTAATGATGCTGATGTATCGATGGTCTCTTTGTTTTATTTGTTGCACATGTGGAGAGGAATTACACTAAGCACAACACACAACACTGGAGAGTTTTCTTTTGGATCTGCAACCGCACGAGTTGCACAATGATTAACCGATAATGGCCGCGATAACGATAATTTACATTCACATCACCCGATTTTCGCGATCCGCTAGTCCGGTGTGTGGCGTGGCGTCTGCTGCTGCGTTTGTATCTATTTTTGTGGCTGCCATTCAAATAAAAGCGAACCCCGAGCCGATTTCCTTCTTTACATTTCAACCTTTTTTTTTTTTTTTTTTTGTTCTAAATTTCTGCGTTGTCGTTGACGCCGTCGCCGTCGCCGTCGCCGTCGTCGTCGTCGTCGTTGGCGCTTGCCTTTGTTTTACTTATTATAAATTTTGGGTTTTTTGTTTTGTTTTTAGTGCCGTGAAATATTTCAAGCCATTTTTTCCGGACTGTTTGCGCTCAGTTGCTGAGATCCTGCGCACGTTTTGTTTCTTATCTGTACGCTTCTATGCGTGAGAGTCGTGTGCGTGTGTCAGAATGCGACTGTGTATTTGTATGTGCTGGGTGTCTGCGATTGCAGTGCGTGTATGTGTGTGTGCAGAGTGTGTGCTGAGCGTGTCCTTGGTCCTTGTTTCGCCACCTCACCCGCCCAACCACATCGGCATGCGCATACTTCACGACCGCCCGACTCCGACTCACTGCAGCGAATGAACCAATGAAGACGAACCAAAATCCGAGAGACACAACCAGAGCGAAGCGTAATTTGCTTCCTATTCTAAAACTGGGCTCTGCATACTGGATTATGTTACCGTTGATACTGCTTCTGCTTCTGCTTCTGCTTCTGCTTCTGCTTCTGCTTCTGCTGGGGCAGATGTTGCTACTGCGTTCACTAAAGGCGCTAGGGGTGGGTGAGTTGCTACACAATTTGTGGTGGGCAGTCGGTTTCGCCTTTTTTTGGATTGGTGCTAAATGCTTAAGCCCACGACTTATGGTCAGACACTGCCTCTCGTTGTACGGATATGCAGGTCTGTGGGTGTGGGTCTGTTTGTGTGTGCTATTATATAGTAATATGATTTCTTCGGCGTTGTCTTGTGTCTCTGAAGTCTAGCAAAATAACTGGGAAAGCGTTAGTTCATCATTTTTATTATATCTCCGTGTTTATATCATGTCTCCATATAAAAAAATTCAAATTCCATAGAAATGGTTCCCAAACGATATCAGATTTAGGTATTGACATTAGCAGTTTGTGCCCTTTATCTAATACGGCAAACCTTTGCCACGACATCAAAGCAGTATTTATGTTCAGAGAGAGGCTTACTGCTACTGGCACGCAGTAAGAGTTGGTAACCAACGCAAACACTGCACATCATCACACCACGCCACACGCCACACACCACACACCACACACCGCATCAGCCAGAGCGAGAAAAACTGAGTGAGAGAGAGGCGAATGCAGCAAGCACGAAGTCGATGCCCGCCAATCAGCACCAAGACCAAGATATGCCTAGCACCAATCACAACGTACATTTCTCGTCTCTCGTTTCTACCACTTAAGCAATTGCCGCTCTTTGTCACTATATTCTTTATCTCTCCATCTCGCTTGCGCATACACACATTCACGCTTTCTTGTTGTGATTGCTTGTTTGTGTTTCGGTTTCAGTTTGTACTTGTGTGCGTATATATATATATATATATATATATATATATGTGTGTGTGTGTGTGTTTGTGTGTGCGTGTGTGTGTGTGTGTGTGTGTGTGTGTATGCGGAGAGCAGCGCTCTATACAACAAAAAATTATTGCCTTTTCGTATTCTAAGGGCATCGAGTTGTCACATGAAGACAAAGTAATTATGAGAGCGACAAATATATTATATATACATACATATGTACATACATATGTATATATGTACATATAAAGTCAAGTAGCCAGAATATCGAACTATCTCGCAATGTTAACTACATATGTACATACATATGTACATACATATGTCAAGCAACACTTATCTGTACTTAGCACGATTATTATGCAAATCTTCATTAATTACAAGATTTTATGAGAAGGTGTGAAGGATCGACTCGCACCTATGCCTATAGAATATGTACTAGCAAATTTGTTGCAAGCTTATTTAATATACACACGCTTCTTCTTACTAATGTTTGGCATTCAGATTATATAAATATTTATGAGGGGGATTGCTGAGGATCAATCTGGGCGTAACCATTACAGATTACGACTTCGAGCAGCTTTCTCTTTCATCTCAAATATTCAAGCATTATTTGAAGACTCTCAGGCAAGCACAAGTGTGTGGGTCGCCTGAGTCTCAGCAGATGTTACCTCGCTTTGAATTCCCAATTGAATGTTCAACTGATATTGGATGTATCACAGTCGTCCTTGCTGCATACCCCCAATCGAAAGGACTTGCCATATCTGTGCTCATTTCGTTTTGACAAATCGTTTTCAACTTATGTTTTGACTTTTCAGCAACATCACTGGGGAATTGTTTTAATTATTATGGCTCTTTGCTTTTACCTCTACCTTGGAGTTTGCCTCTGCCTCTGCCGCTGTCTTTGCTTTTGTTTTTGCTGTTGCGTCTGCTTTTACAATTAAAGTCGAATGGCGTTCCGCACTGGGACTTATCTATCTAAATCAGAACTGCAATTGCAATTACCATTAAATAATTTGCATACATAATTCGAATATGTATGTACATACATATGTACACATGTATGTATGTAAGTGTGTATATGCATATGTATGTACATATGTATGTAACAGTTATTCATATCGGTTTTTTAAGGAACCTATTTCGCGACTATTACGGTAAATTCTCGCACACTGTGGCTTACTTTGTGACGACACTCGATATCTGTGTGTGTGCGTGAGTGCGTGTAGTTGCATGTAGTTTTTGTATTGCATATACATATGTACATACATACATATGTATGTACATACATACATATGTATGTAGAAATAGAAAAGAAGCGAAGGAATCTTGTACTAACAAATGAGCGAAGGGTGGGAGAAGTCTGCACTTTTGTTTTATTATAAAATATGTTTAAATTTGTATCATGGATTATTTGGCCAAATTAATAAAAAAAAAAAAAAAAAAAACAGTTCATATTTGTATTTTACTTAACTACTTTATTTTATATTAATACTTAATTAGGCACTTGGCTTTGTAATAACAAAAAGGAGTTTATATTTTCCCAGTTTAAGCAACTTCTTATTTCGCTTAAAATAAAGTATTATGCCGAAAATGCCCGTTCGACTGACACTTGACACTTGACACTTGTCTTGACCGGTGCACCGCGGTGTAGCCAAAGCACTCAAGTAGAGCAATTTTAGCTAGTTAGGACATTGTTATCAAATATTGTTGGCGAACGCACACATTGAATTATAGATCGTAATTGATCTGCTCCGCGCGAACGCAGCAGCAATTCATACAGAAACAAGCAAGACGGCTCGACTACGAGATACCCTGAGCCCTGCAAAGAAGCTAAGGCTCTTCTTCTTGACGTACGCATGAGCGCGAGCTCTGCTAACCGCGCAGTTGCTGCAGTGGACACTTATGACGCTATTTCTAGATGGACTATCTTCATGAAACTTTCGGAATATATAAATAGCATCTAAATGTGTCTATTCGCAAAACTACAATTATCTCTAGTATTTGAAATGCGTCTTTTTTTTTCAAATTGCTGACGAAGGGGGCGT
Organism: Drosophila antonietae; assembly: GCA_030914385.1. Classification (NCBI taxonomy): domain Eukaryota; kingdom Metazoa; phylum Arthropoda; class Insecta; order Diptera; family Drosophilidae; genus Drosophila; species Drosophila antonietae. The sequence goes on along the minus strand of JAUESO010000045.1, from coordinate 7,172 downwards.
GGCATCCAAAATCTGAAAATTACAAAATCTGCGTATCCAGAATATCTAACTGCGACGTCTCCTGCATTCCCATTTTCAATGGGTTCAGGGTATAAAAAAATGTTTTTTGGGCAACAAAAAAAATGCATCACTGAGTGGAAGGAGTTCTCTTTAACCCGTCCATGAGAGTGACTTATATTTTGACTTTTCGAAATCTTCAACAGTTATGTATCGTTGATTATTTGGCCTAATTAATAATAAACAGTCCATGTTTGTATTATACGTAAATTTGGATACTCTGTTCCCAAAAGGGAAAAACGGTATATTGGATTTGTGCAATGCCCGTCCGTCTGTCCGTCTGTCCGTCTGACTGTATGAATGCAATATTTTTCGGCGCTATTGGAGCTACAGACTTGAAATTTGAAAGATATACTCATATATGCTACCGAATTATAAAGTGTACAAATATTCCGAACCGCCCACTAGGGGCGTGGAAAATCGGAAAATGCCCGTACGCCAGTAATCAGATTAGTTGATGAGTTAGAAATGTATACTCGGGTTGACAACGCAAGATCGTCAAGCTATGGTAGATATATCTACGCCCACAGGGGCGTGGGAAACCGCTTAAGCGTATATCTGCTACAGTTTTAGAGCTAGAACCTTGAAAATTGGATGGCTCAGTTCAGATGGCTAAGCAACCAAATTTTGCAGTTATATTAGCCTCGGATCTTTCTAAGAACTGGCCAACAATGATGCGTCTACGCCCACTGGGGGCGTGGCAAATCGGCAAAGAAGTTTGTTGTGGCCAACGGCATAATTCATGCATATTAATAGCTTAGTGGTAATTGCTAGCATATTATTTGTTATCATAATTTATTATATTATAAATGCTATAGCGGCTCTGACAAAACTCACAACCCAATCGCAATTCTTAGAATAAGTGCACACGTAGAAGCATCGGTATGTAAATCTGTATGTATGAATGCTTGCCATGTGCGATTGCTAATTGCCCAAATAGTTCGTTTATTAAATGTTTATTAAACAAATAAAATGCCCCTACGGGAACAGAGTATCTCGCAATTGGTTGCACCCAACTGTTCGACTGACACTTGAGTTGCGCAGTCAAATGGGGCACTTTTAGCTATGTATGTCTTGAGTTATGTGCTTAGCTCTCTTGAACATGTTGGCTCCATTAAGCACTAACCTTGAACAGCATCTAAAACATTCATCATACATCAAATTGATCAAATATACAATTTGTATATATGTATATATGTCTCATATTTGGCCTCATAGACATCTGGCGCTTGAGACGAGAAACATCATTTGAATTGACTGAAGTTCGATTAGGTTCTTAAACAATTTTGGGAGAGGCTTTTCGATACTTTGGAACAGAGATTGATTAAATCTATTGGCTCTGAACACGCATAAGTATATCTTGATGGCGTCAACTTTGTTTACTACTATCCGTCTGCCTTCCTTACATACGTATGTATGTACTTTCCCACACAAAGCCCTAGTGGAGACAGCTCGACTACGAGATCCTCTGAAGAATTCTTCGCTTCGTTTCTGTATGTGATGTATACTACATCACAAACATCTGATCAAGAACATACATATTTTATACTTTATGGGGTCTGCGCTGTCTCCTTCTGCCTTTTACATACATTTTCACAAGACCATTATACCCTGAATACCCATTTTCTATGTTTTCGGGGTATAAAAATACGAGTCAAATAGGCTAAGCAGGGAAGACAGTAGGGCAGAAGGAAGCAAATTTGACAGATTGCCATGTTGTCTTCTTTCGAATGATGTTGGGATCTTGTAGCTCTTAATTTGAAGAAAAGTGAAAAGGGAAGTGGGATGAGTGTTTTGCATTCGTGCGGTTATTTGCTTGGCCTTATTGTTGCCAATAATGGAATGTGTTTATTTGCTTTGCTTTTCTGATTTTCTTGATCAAAAATTGTAATGCATACTCATGCATGGAGCTGTGAGCTGTGTGCCTTTGGTCTCTGGCTTTGGCCCTTGCTCTGGTTGCGAAGACTAACAAAAATATTTCCCGCAATCCACAACCGCCGGATGCGCAGATACAGAGCAGATATGTATATCTGTGGGTACAGGTGCAGATAGAGCTACAAGTGTATACTCATTATCCACTACAGAGTGGAGAGAAAAGTATTGTAGTCTGGAGTACAGTGCACTTCGATTCGGAAGCGATCTAGAATTGAATTGAATTGAAACTAAAAACGCTTTTTGTGGTCAAGCTCTGCGATTTTTTTTTTTTTTTTTTTTTTTTTCAATTAAACACATAAGATACCTGAGACATTTTGCGCCTGACCACAATTGCGATTGACCAATTGCTTCCCCTCCGCTCATCATCGCCAGAGAAGCTTTCGAATGTCCGTTTAGCTTTAGCTATTTGTCACGTGATATAATCTCAAATGTGCCTGGGAACCTTTTCGCCATTTACATACCACCTGCGTCTATGTCTGCCATTCAGTCAGTGGGTATCAGGTGATAAGCTCACCTTATCTTACACTTACATACATATATGCAACTTATACTTATATGCTTATACTTATACTTACCATCGCCTGAAATGCTGCCTTGCGAGCTGTGCGAATCTTCTGAAATGAAAAAGAGATAATAAAAGAATACAAAATATAATCATAAATTCTAAATACATTATATATATATGCTGTCTCGCCTGCACTACATGACAAAAGGTCGCAAAAAAAAAAACAGTTATATGACTCACCTCCCTCATTCTATTTATAAACAGTAAGAAAGTATACGCACACGCTCTTATTCTAAGCAGGAGATTTTTTATACTCTGTTCCCAAAGGGAAAAAGAGTATATTGGTTTTGTCCAATGTCCGGCATGTTTGCTCCAGAATCCCCAATCCACCCCCTAGGGGCGTGGCGAATGGGAAAATGCATGTGCCCGTACACACTGTCGTGCGCACACTAAATGAGCCGAGGCTAACATAACTGCAATATTTGGTTGCTTACACTCAAAAAAGCGAAAATTACAGGGTATTTTTCGATATGCCACTCCCCAAAGAGGCTGAAAAATAATTTTTGGGTCATCGATAGAGAAGGCCATTAGTAACTGAACCATCCAATTTTGAAGGTTCTAGCTCTAAAACTGTAGGAGATATACGCTTAAGCGGTTTCCCACGCCCCCTGTGGGCGTAGATATATCTACCATAGCTTGATGATCTTGGGTTGTCAACCCGAGTATACATTTCTAACTCATCAACCAATCTGATTACTGGCGTACGGGCATTTTCCGATTTTCCACGCCCCTAGTGGGCGGTTCGGGAAAATTTGTACACTTTATAATTCGGGAGCATATATGAGTATATCTTTAAAATTTCAAGTCTCTAGCTCCAATAGCGCCGAAAAATATTGCATTCATGTCCTAACCGCGCAGTTGCTGCCGTGGCTTCGGGGTGGTTTGGGCTAAACTTTGTGAGCTTATAACTCCATTAATAGATGGACGATCTTCATGAAGAATATATAAAGAGCATGCAAATGTGTCTATTGGCCAAATTGCAAGTCTCTAGTCTTTGAAATACGTTTGTATTCTTCAAATTGGTGGCAAAAGGGCGCGGCATCCAAAATATGACATCTCTAGCTCGAACGGTGTAAAAGGTATGCTCAAAAAACCTAAGACAAGTAAATGAATTTTCGATTTTTATCGATAATTTGGAAATGGGATGAGTTATCGAAAAAAAACAAAAAAGCTTTTGTAGTTTCCGAAATCTCGACGTTCATACGGACGGACAGACGGACAGACGGACAGAGCTATATAAAATTATTTTTTGTGCTGATCATATATATATATATATATATATATATATATACTTTGTGGGTCTCCTTTTGCCTGTTACATACACTTTCACAAAACCATTATACCCTGAATTCCCATTTTCAATGGGTTCAGGGTATAATAAAGTATGAATGCTTGGAGTTGAATGGTGCGAATCAACTTGAGATCAATGATACTCATTATTATTATTGGAAACTTTGTGCTTGATAAGCAACTAAAATACTGGAGGCCAATATAATTATAGTTCAGGATATTATCATAAATATAATGCTTTATAACGGATTATAATACAGAAAACTATCATAAACATAATTTATGATAGCGGAGTACCTTCAAATCGCTCGTTATGTGAACAAATGGAGAAGAACACAACCTACGGAACTGATTCCATTCAGTTTATATTTGGAAGAGACCGATTTTATAGCTATTGTTCATAAATTATAGAAAATTATATAAAATACGCTATTTCATTGAATCCAAGAGTATTTGCCTTCGCGACAATATAGCACAGCGCTCCTAATCGCTACTCTCGTTGTGCGGAAGCGCTTAACTTATATATAATATATATGAGCTAGTTGAAAAAGAGGATATGAATTATGGATGAGTTCGAGATTTTCGTATGTTCATTCGAGTTTGATTTTTTGTGTCATTCTAGCAGACTTCTAATATATAATTCTGCATAAATTACCTGTATTATTCTGACCATCATTCATGACTGATATCCATTCGACATTCCCCTGTGAATGAGCCAGAAAACTGCTTCCAGATAGAGTCGAGGGAGATTCTTGTATGACGGCAGTCGTGGTCAAGCCTCTCACTAAGCCATTCGAGTATTCGTCATACTTTTGCACTGCAATTGCATGGTTATACATAGTGATGATATAAAATCAAGTAGGGCAACTGTAATCGGGCATTCCCGGCTAGCAGATACCCTGGCACTCTCGAACTCCTATCTACGCAGCCACATAGTTGTTTTGTATCTAAGGCTCGAAAGACTTGTTACTCGAAAACGATTTCTGTCGATTTCGATGTAGAGGAAACATTCGATTATCGATTATCTGATATCAATCTTGATGAGCGTGTGGAGAGCGGATAAGGATAGTTAACCTGCTCAGCGGACATTCAACTGTCTGAGTATTTTAAAAGTCTTGCATTTGAATTTAGTTTCAATTATGAATTTCTTCCAGACTTCCGCCTTCCAGTGGATCCACACCGCAGTCCAGTTGCAATTTCACAGAGCGATCCGTGACTAACTTCTTACGTCTCTTTTTTTTTTTTTTTTCATTTAATTCGTAGATGAAAACTCAGCAGAAGAACAATGTGTCTATGGCTGCTACTCTTTTCGACCAAGAGCACTTGCCTTACGGACGAACGATTCTTCCTTCGCATCCCTCAGCCCCGGACGCGAGCTTAGTCTATTGTTCTTGAACAATATTCTTACACGAATTCCTTCAGTCTCTCTATATATTCTTCCTCCACCTTCTTTCTCCTTGAGGTTGTTGAATGGGCACGGAATGTTCAATTTTTGTGTATGCTCGTTCAGCGAAAGGAGAGTACATATGTATGCACATACATATATATGGTTTGTCCACTGCCTGTCTCGGCTCTTGCAATATGAAACGAAACTCTTACTTTGGGCTACGAGTTTTGGCTAAGAGTGAATTGAAGGCGCCTTGCATTTGCTTGCGAGTGCTTAACTTTGTATAAATCAAAGTGTGCCAGTCAATGAGCCCAGTCAATGAGCAGTCGGTAACACCCGACTAAAGCTTGCTTAGTTGTTATCCCTTTCTCTTTCCTACAGAAACACACACACAGACACATTGACCTATTGCATCTATTAATAATATTATTGCCATTGAATCCCATGAAATTATTCATTTTAGAATCAGTTTAAATTTTATTAAATTCTTTATATTGCCGAAGTTCAATGGATCGGTAACGTAACAGCCCTTCTGCTTTCCGTTCTATTTGCATCTTTATTTCTCTTTTTCCATTTCTCAATGTTGTTTATTCTCCTTTCCGCTTTTCCGCTTTTCTGCTTTTCTGTTCTTTCTATTCTATTTTGTCTCTCTTCTTCCTCTCTACTCGCAATAGTCTCTCTTTTACCGTGCCTTTGTCTACCCCATATATTTACCAAATTTCACTATATCTAAGTTCATATAGGAACCTTTGAACCTTTGCTTAAAAACGCTCACATACATATACACATACACACAAATGTAGGTATGTGCGACTGTGTGTGTAACTGTGTGTGCTTTTGTGCGTGTGTACCGTTAACTACGTGTTGGCAGGGCAGGGCAGGGCAGGGCATGTGCTAGTCGAGCTTCCTTCGCGCAGTCTACTCCTCTGTTCTCACTCTGCTCCTCGTTTGAACTTACCTTTGGTCTTCTCATCCAATTGCGCTGAAGTATACATTTGGTGATGCTGATGTGTTGTGTTGTGCTGCTCACCTGCCGCAGAGCTTTGAAGTGCGTGCAAAGTTGATGACGCGCTCGTCATCTGCTGTGGGAGCTGATGTTGCTGTTGCTGTGGCTGTGACTGTTGCTGTGGCTGTTGCTGCTGCTGTTGGCTGCTGCAGAGCGACAGTGGCTGAGTTTGTGATTGCGATTGTATTATAAGGTGCTGGTGCGTATGCTGATGCGGATGCGGTTGCTGATGCTGATGCTGATGCTGATGCTGATGCTGAGACTGAGACTGAGACTGAGACGGAGACTGATGCGGATGCTGATGTATTTGTATCGGCGAGAGAGTCGCTAGCCCATGGCTAAGGTGTGGCGACGTCTGCATTTCCATTATAAGCATATCATTAATACCTGAAAGAGCGAATGAAGTAGCGTTTTGGCATCAGTAACTCAACTAACTGTTGACCTCAACCTGCTCTACTCTATTAGAGCTCCAAAGATACTCTTCTTACTCTTCAACGTCAAGATTTTCGCTGTGTAGTTCATTCAAACGCACAGCTGAGGGACATGTCAAAAGACTAATACTCCCTGCAAAAGACTAATACTCTTCTTCTCTACGTACGTATAAGCGCGCGCTCTACTAACCGCGCAGTTGCTGCCGTGGCTTGGGGGTGGATTGGACTATAATTTGGACACTTATTACGCTATTTCTAGATGGACTATCTTCATGAAACTTACGGAATATATTAATAACAGCCAACTGTGCCTGTGTCTGTGTCTATTTGCTAAATTGCAAAATCCAAAATTATGCATCCATAATATCCATCTAAATATACAAGTTTGAAGTATCAACATTTTCACAAAAGCATTATTCTCATTTTCAATGGTTTCAGGGTACGGCTACAAGGCAAGACCAACAGGCTGGTAGACAGACAGGCGGACAGGCAGATGGACGG